>VOMN01129939.1:0-14661 GCA_014899125.1 Orchestia grillus | reverse complement strand
TTGGGACATTTCCACAAAGTATTCTCCCACTTCACAGTTTGGTAGTTGAGTTTATGCTTGATTCGTCGGCATACAGCATCGCACTTACTCATTCCATTAGTCCACACACTAATTTTATTAACCCGATCTATTCTCATCTCTTTTATCGATCCTAATCTTGTAATTTAGACAAGCAATCATTATCCTCTCCCAAAATGTGCTCCAACCCATGTCTCCTCTCATGGCTTCTATACCTTCATATTTGTTTGCCCCCAAGTGTTACTCTGCTCACGAAATTTCCCTTAGTTGCACACTCACTGGTAATGTATTTAGTCCCTACATCAGACTAGGAACTGCCGTGCCCTTCTATACACCTCTATTTCATAATTTTTTGCTCTTGTTTTTGCTGGACTTGCTAATCTCCCAAACCATTGATACGCTCTACCTGTCCTCTAATTAAATATTTCAGCCATTCACTATCATTCTCTCGTCCTCCTTATGTCCACTCTCTGTTCTCATTTCCATTCACAATCCAATGACTTTGAATTGCCGAATTTTAATTTTAAATGATCTCCATATTCTGATCCTTTATCTAGTGTTGAGTGTAGGTCCTCTGGGACAGTCTCGCTGATTTTGAACACAAACCCGGAAATTTTCTCCCATTCTAAATCCTTGAGCGTAACAGAGACGGACGGACCAACCGACCAAGCAACACTGGGCTGTTATTATATAGTGGGATTTGTTAAATTTTATGTAATAGAGTAGCTTCATTTTTTTTAAGCAGTTCGCCGTTTATGCAAGTTTTTGTTGCAGATTTCTACGTGTGAGACATTTGCCGCCTTCGCAGTCTGCGCTCCTGACGTTTGTGAGCAAATCTCTCCGGGCCTGGTTTTTGGATCTGGCAGAGTTACTGTTTTACTGTCACTTTTTTCTTATTGGAGGCATCATCATCTGTTACTCAGTAGTGACCAAAAGATTGGGTTTAGTGTTTTATTTTATTTGTTCAATTTCTATTCTAATTATTTTTGTTACGTTTTGTACAGCAACCGTTTGGGTTGAGTTTATACCAGATGCAAATTTTAAATGCATGCAATTAGAAGCGTGTGTTTACCTGAGAAAAACACTACTAACCCAATATTTTGTCAAATTTAAAAAACGATATTGGGGAGTTCCCGGTCGAGTTTTGTTCCTTCCTGTCTTTGGGTATTGAATAGTTCTAAATTTCGTTCATGAGTCAGTTTTAGAGATGATGCTTGCTTCATGTCATTTTAATATACCTACCTGAAAATTTATTTTTGGTTTGTTGTTTGACGTCATACTGGAAAAAATTGCACTGCTCTACCTATCTTGTTCCTATGGAACGAAGGCCTTTTAATATTATGAAGTAATGACTTCCTAAAATTACGAAGGGTCTCTCTGTACGAAAGGGTGGCCGGGCAAGAGAAATGCATCACGATCAAAAAGACTGGCTCAAAAAAGTTCTCAGGTGTGTAGTTTGATTCTCACCTCTCGTGTCATAGTGTTCTTTCGCTAAGTTTCACTAGCTATAAAACTACCTTGCTACTTTCATATTATCTATTTAAACTTGACTTAACGAGCTCTTTTTTGTTCATTCAGCTGCACGTTGAATTGCATTTTACCTTTGCTGCCGCGACGGTTCGAGTGTAGGGACGCGATAGTCAAAAACTTTTACTGAACTAGTTTTCTCCTTGTTTTGAAACTTATATATTGGTCCGAAATTACCGATTAATCTCATACCACCCACCAAATTATTCATTCCAAAAGATTGCATTTAGCTTTGTCCTTAAAACTAGTGGCAGCCTTGTGTGCTTAACGCAATAAGAGTGGGTCTGCGTTTAAAAAAAAATGAGCAACCGTCTTATGCGACGAGACCATGTGGTCTTTTTGGTCGATTGAGGGATGACGATCATGAGGGTCTTGGCTTTGGGCTTGCGACTGTACCACCGAGGACTACTTTCTCTATTTTCATTGGCATTGTTCGACTTTCGGTGGAATAATGTAGAGCATATTTATTGGAACTAACGATTTATCTAAGCTAGCATAAACTAACTTGGCTTTGTCGAACTTGGATCGTGTATAAGTTTTCTATCGAAGTTTTGATCACAAACTCGTCTCAGCTTTCCTTCAAACCTATTTACTATTTTACTCCATGTAACCATGAGAATCACTTTCACGTTTTTCTTCATTTTGTGCATGCACTGATATTTCGAGCTTAGCATGCGAATAGATTTAAGGATTTATTCTTATGAAACCAGCTGGCTGCGATGTAACCTCATTATTCGTCCTGAAGTTTATTATTTCTTTTAAAAGTGACAATTGTTTTTCGCTGATCACATGCCTATGAAAGGCCTTTCGATGTGATGAACCTTGATTCTATTTTTAGTTAGTTTTGTTGACAGTTTCTACTAAAAATTATAAGCTTTCTTCGAACCTCTAATTCGTACTTAAGTTCCGTCAAAATTAAATGTCGATGAAGTAAGTGTTCACTCATCTGCTAGTGCAGATGTTTTCAGCAAAATTTAATCACTTTTCTTTAAGAAGAGCAACCTTTATATTAGTTGAGAAACTGTGTAATAATAAGTCGTCTTAGTACAGCATGATATGTGCCTATTTTGTTATAGGAATGATACGATGCCTCTAGGACCCTAGTCATGAATGAGAAGGATGCCAAATTCGTGTCAAAAAAGCAACGAGGAAGCTACTTAATTTTTAGTCACATTCTTGTCGTTATTCACAATCTCCAATTAATTGTGATCAGATAAGTTAGACTGCATTGTTAATCTTCACCGCGTCAGCCGCGGAATATGTCTTTTCATTTCGGTAGTTACGATATCACAGAACTTGAAGCTTAATTATAATTAATTCATAGATAACATGTTCGTTGTGCATTCACTAATGTTGGGCATCGACTCTCTTTGCAAAATGTTCTATACTGCATGTTCTTCACTGAATTTTCACCATAAATACCTCGAAGGGTTTTTCAACTTAGTAAGTACTGACGTAGACTTTTTTACGAGGTCTGGAGTTGATATTATTGTAAATATGTGCGATAAATTAATGATTTTGTGAAACTCCTGAGCCTTCTCTTCAAATCCTTGTTTTGTTCACAGCGTGGAATCTGCCAAACGTGCACCCGTACATTTTCTTTGATATTTTCTACTTTATTCCATAGGCATTAGCTTCTTACGTCGCACTTTTTTTCAGATAAAGCATGTAACTTCCACAAAAATTTTAAACTCGTTCAGCTCAGAAATAAGCTAATTGCTGTCGCTTAGCGAAGAAGCAACTCGCTCTTACGACAAATAGAAGCCATGTGTTGTACATGAAATGGAAATAACTTTCTTCTATTAAGAATGTAAATAACTCGATTTTGCATAGAATAAAATCGATTCTCTATAAAATAAAGACATTCGCTTGTGTATGGAGTAACAACAATTTGCTTTTATACGAAATAAAAGCAATTTGCTTTCGTACGAAATGAAAACAATTTGCTTTCGTACGAAATAAAAGCAATTTGCTTTTGTACGAAATAAAAGCAATGTGCTTTTTTCTACGAAATAAAAGCAATGTGCTTTTTTCTACGAAATAAGAGCAATGTGCTTTTTTCTACGAAATAAGCATAGGATAGGCCATAGGCAATAGAGGTAGGTTAGTTAGGTTTGCCTATCCTATGCTATGGGGACTAGCGCCCCCAGGGGAGTACTGCTAGGGTACCTCAGCTTTAGATAGGCCTTCGGGACTTCTGTCTTTCGTGCCCACTTTGCTTCCTTCCGTTTTCATTCCTTCTTCGCTATTTCTTATTTGTCTTTTCTTGCTCTTCCTTCTTAACTTGCTGTTTCTATGCGCAGGGGATCTTGTGTGGGAACACACCCTGTGCATAGAATCCCCGTTCTCCTAAGTCCATACTAAATGGTCCCTACTCTTTCGGTGCGAAATAGACAGTTTCTGAAGCGCTGCTTTCACTACCACTACAACTTTCTACGAAACTGCAGCAATGTGCTTTTTTGTTCGAAATAAAAGCAATGTGCTATTTTGTACGAAATAAGAGCAATTTGATTTTTGTACGAAATAAAAGTAATTTGCTTTTGTATGGAATAATAGCGGCATCGCGTAGATTATTGAACGGCACGGCTGTCGGGGCTGAAAATAAACTCGTTGCTTGTACAGGAATGCGGAGGTGTGCGAGGACAGTTGCGATGCAAAGTATGTCGCAAATCTCGATAATCATAATTATGACGATTGAAACAAAATTTATTTAAACAGATGTAATTAGTTGGAGGGATAGCTTAAGAGTTAAACGAGAGAAATAGTGAACTTTGCCAGTCAGCAATACTCCGAACTGGAAATTTTTTCTGATAGACAAACTTGACTCGAGTCTTACAAAATAAGTGCTTTCTATTCACAAGAGAAAGAGCGAGTTCATTCATCAGAAATGGTCAAAGACCAGAGCCTGCATCATCTGGCGGCGTGCACAATGACCAGGCTACAATAAATAGCGAAGAGTAGGAGCTTGTTGCCTTATCATATGTGATGATCAACAGTGAAAATGAGGAACTCTACACTTGCTATGAAGCTATACAAGAGGACTTGTGAAGCTGTACAATATTTACTTCCAAGCGTGAGTTCTTTATCAAAGAAAGTTTGAAATCACCGCACACTCGAAATGACTTACTCTTATAAAAGTATGAAAAGTTACTCCGCTTATGAAACAATGTTGGAATACAGCGTAAAATGAGAACATAACACGTCGTAAAGAATATACAAATGGTTTAAAGGACTAATAATGCCATGGTGTCTAGTTTAAAAACATACAAATTGACAGCAATGGAATCCTTGCCGGAGACGTAAACGTATAAAACAATATGACGTAGAAAGTAGGAATAAATAAACATAAAAATATAGTTTTGACTGTACAGATGAAAGAGGCACTACACACCACCCTAAGCAATCGAAATGCGAGTCAACAGGACGGAACGGAAAGAGCAAAAAATTGTTAAGACGAGGAAAAATTTTCGTTTCCAAAGAGCATCATCCATATTAACCACGCCCAACGAAAAATGAACAGGAACCAAACGTACAAAAGAAAATAAGGCGTCGACTACTCAAAAAACTAGGCGATCTCGAGTTACTATTTCCTTATTTGCTAACATTTATTGGTGTCTAAGAAACCGTCGCATCCAATGTCCGTCATTGAGTAAAGCAAGGTCTCAAACCAAATATCTAGCAAAAAAAAAGATCATAAAGCGGTATAGACATTTCCAACACTTAGTGGACGTTAGCTCCCGAATTCAGGCAGCAGCCTCGTGTTGTGCGCGAAACTGTTAAAATATGAAGAAATCTACAGTTTCGAGACGTAGAAGAGGAACATGTGCAACAAACTTCAACTCCGATGTGACAGGAAGCGTGGGGAAGCACCACACACTCACCCTGAACTGTGTGTCCAATTGATATAATTCAACAATTCGTCCAGTCTATGCGAGCGAACAAAGAATGCAGGATTAGCTTCGTCATGAAGAAGACATTCACAGAAAGGATGGAATAACATCGCAGCAAAAGTAAACAAGTCTGGAGGACAACTAAAAATAACTTTTCCTCTAATAAAAATATAAAAAATGGCATCTTCTAGCGGAAAAGAAGAGAAGCCGAATATCAAGATCACTAACAACGCAATACAGGAATGGGTACTAAGAACAAGAGTGAATGAAGGATCGGCAAATAACAGCGGTAAAATATTTTTGCAGAATTCGCCATCAAAATAGCTAACCCGCACTAAAACGTAGGTGGTAGAACAGTTACTCTAAACTAAATTTTTACCACCGTAATTGTCACGCGTGACCTAACTGCATTATCTATTATAATTAATATTATTATTAATATTATGTGCACGTAATCCAACTCATCAACCAACAATTTCAATACTGTAGACACAAAAGGAATAAGGGCAAATTTTACCATTATCAAGACACCGTCCATATAATATAATCAAAAGCGGAAATGGATAGGCCCATCCAATTTGAGATCAGTCAGATCATAAACCTCTAATATGTAAACGAATAGATATCAAGAGGCAGACCATTAGAGGTATAGAAATATACTTCACGAAGACGAAGCAGCTCAAGAGCACTCCCATATGCCACACTCGCTAACCATCTCAGTAGTTCGAAAATTCTCACATTTCATCAGCAGTCAGCAACAAACATCAGAGGTAGATGCAGGAAGAACATATTGTATCCTATCTTGAAACTGGACGTTTGTTCAGGTTCTTTTCTAAAGCTTCTAAAATTCATGAAAACTGACCCTTTTATACCAGCATGACAGAAACGCATAGCAAGTTTGTTACCTCAGTAGCGAAGAATTTAAAATCACTTGTCCCTTGAGTGACAACAGTTCTTCACTCTTAACAGCGTGGTACGAAAATGGCTCAAATCCCTGATCGAGAGGACTGCCGTAGTATACCAGTGTAGAGGATCTTTATAATCCCAAAAAAATATTTAAACGCCACCAAAAATACAAGGTACTTTCATAGCTACAGATATTCAGCAATGTAAATATTTTAGCTGGGTTTGCTAACTAAAGTTGTACAAGGTAAATGCGTCAAATTAAGACATTTTAAAACTGCGCGCGCACACACGCACAGACCAAATACATACTGGCCAATTCGTCGGGAGTGACCCCACACATCGGTATCGGCTCTGAATTCCACACCATTTCGAATACTTCGCAGCTTGAACAAGTAATGTAAATTAAATACAACAAATAAATGAACTTGGCCAACGTAAGAATACGTGGCAATGCACATTGTTATAAACTATTAATAATTTCATAACACGAGGAAAGACCACACAAATTATTTAGCGAATAACGCTCGCACTAACCGGACTACTGAACAATTGGGGTATACGCCCAACTTGGTCGATATAAGAGCACGACTCCAAATATTCGAGTTAGAAGATCCCTCTGTTAGACAGGCAAGTGTACCCGCGCTAAAATTCTTTAAACAATGGTGCGCAGTTGCCTATAAATCCAGCATCGTCCGACCACTACCGCACCCGTTGTAGTCCTTTGATATGAGCGTCTGCTGTACACGTAATTTGCACCGTTAGAGTGCTCAGCAGCAGAGCTCCAGGTATCAAACAGAAGTGTGTCGTGCTGCGTTAGAAATCTAAACAATGAATCAACCCAAATATTCGACAAGTAAAAGCCAGTGGAATACAACGAATTCGAGTCGACCCAGTAAAGAGGCAAACTGTCGGCTTGGCACACTTAGCAAATAGGTGCGCTGAGTGCACAGTTTAGAACGAACCAGAAATCGCAACACCTGGGAATACAACCTAGGCCGAAATAAGGATCAGATTTATCAGTGAACCAAATTTATCAAGCACAAAGAACAAAATAATTAAAAGTGAACCGATTAATTTCAGTGTTCAGAAGGATCACAAATTTCAGAATGAAGAAATTGAAAAACGGTGAAAGCTTTTTATGAACACGGGAGTTTGTGTGCCAGATCACATTTACAACGCCTGGATGTAAAACACGACCATACTACTCAAACACACATCGTCGAAAATAAATAAAATGGTTGATTACCAAACGAGAACCTGCTTCACTCGCGCTTTTACGATGCCTTTCCTGGTTTTGTAGAGCTTCCAATTTTGAAATTATTACACCAAAACTGACAGCAAGATGTATGCCAAAACATAAAGTAATCGCCAAAATATATTGCGGTTTTCACCGTGAAATAAGTACCATCTGGAACAAAAATACGTAGTTATATAGGCGCCTCAACCTAACCAACACACTTTGAACATAATTCTCGATAGGAAGTAGCTACATATTTACAATTTGAACAATGGCGTCAGATGAAACCATATTTGCGAGTCTCAGGTTTTTGAAATCTTAATATGATAGAATTTAGGACCAGGTTGGCAGCACCTAAAATAGGGATCGTAGATCGTGACAATAGCAAATGCACTAGGTTTTTCAAAAAGAACTGTACACTTGGTCAATTGACTTTCAACGGGAAATTTAACACGTTTTCCGAGACGTGACCCCCTGGTGGGCCATTTTATCTCTAACCAAACAGCAGAAATTGAGTTAAATTACAAGTGATACTGCACCACTTGGTTACAGTATGAATTCCAAATAAGAATGGAGAACCGTCGCAGACAGTTCACAACTGGTAGAGAAAAATGAAACCGGGTCCAGATCTTCCAATTCAAGAATCTATTGTTTAAATATTCGCTTTACCCCATCGCCTTCTCACAGTATAAATTCACAATTGTACAGGATGTGTAAAATAAAATGTTGAAGGATGAACGACTGCAGAGCAAAGAATAAACATTCATCGTAAAATTCAGTTTTCTCTAGTCGCACAATTTCTGTATTGAAGATCTGATATTTCCAAGGATCAGTCAAGTGTCTTTTGCTAAACATGCGCAAGTTCGTGACCCTCAATTAAGGCCAATCTCAAAAAGGAAATACAGAGGTAGCTATGCGGCACTGTCACAATTCACAACTTATTTGACTGAAAATGGACCTCGAGTATACAAGCATTTCAAGGTAACTTCGAAGTAACGTTTACGAACAAGCGCAAATTTTACTTCATACTTACCTTCGCAGTCAATATCGTAGAAAAGCTGCAACAACGTTTAGAGTATTTACAGACACATTGTACCTCCTAGACTACGAGAAAAGTAACCGAGAAGTCGAACACGTTCTGGAAGAAATTGAGGTGGAAGGAAGATGAAATAAAAAAATTATACAATAAACTTTCTATTTACATTACTACTTTTCAAGTTTCTAATTTGCACCTTCAACGCGTGGCTCAAAAACTCGAAACCATACTTCCTAACAATATACACAAGATAGATGGTCCTTAATCATGAGTAAAGAGATCCTGGTAAAACATAAAAGCAAAGAACAAAAACACTACTGGACTAGTGAGAAAGAAAGTCAAAGCGCAACAGAAGTACAACTAATGGATTCAGTTTTATCGTTTAGCTTCGATGCAGATTCTGAGGGTTCATTGAATTGGGGCTGAGATTCTGGACGACTACAGGCTTCAGAGAGGCGAAGTGTAGGCGCAGCTACCTCTGATCCGAACGAGGGTGTGTCGGCCAGGCTTGCGTGCAGCGTCATCCAGTCGCTGTCGACGCAGTCTTCCTCTTGCTCTGATCCTGAGAGCAACGAGTCCATCTCCTGGACAGACGGAGCTTCCACAGTGACAGTGGCAGGAGTTGACAACTGGCAGCTACTGCTGCTGGCACTGCTGTCGCAACTGAGAGTGCGCCGGGCGCAGTCGCTGTGAGGAATTGTATCACAGGAGCTGTAAAGAAGCTGGTCTGCTTCTTCTACAGCTTGCACAGCCTCCACAACATCGTCTAAACTGTGAGGCGGCGACACGCCTGTTGCTGACTCTTCCGTGTTCTGTAAACTGAAACTCGAGAGGTATTCCTTCTCAGAAGTGACCTCCGAAAGAGCGTCTCCAGGGGTTAACTTGCAGTTTAAAGAATTAGAAGCCTCGCGCACTGGAGAGGAAGAATCATCTTCATTATCAACCAATTCTCCGTCCTCGTCATCATCGTCTTCTTCTTCATCTTGGTTTTGACTGTCGTCGTCTCCTTCAACGTCGTCAGGGTCATAGAAGACCTCAGCGCCCTTAAACACGTACCGGTGACCGCCATTGTACAAGTAACAATTTTCTGCAAAAAAAAAAATGAATAAAAATTAACTGCACTATTCTGAGCGAGCCCGAGGAAGTATTGATGATCGCCTCGTCCCGTAAAAGAATAATAGATTACAGGTTGTAAGTAGAACCCACTTCAACATTGATCAATAGTTGTAATTTACCATTTTTTTGAGTTAGAGCACCTTCCGGACTCGCGTACTCGTAGCTCGGCCATACTTACAACCTTCCGAGTTACCATCACGATTAGATTGTATTTTCAAGATCATTTACTCGTAATCTCTGATGATAAACCTGTTACTTATTGCTTCTCTATTCAGTAGTCCTCAATGCGCCCAACACAAGTCGCTCACTGTACAATAGACATGCGAATGTACGTACGTAGTGCAAATGCAGCCGAGTCATGGGAACTCGTACGTTCCTCGATCCAGTGTAACAGAAATTAAACGAAAAATTAACGGGAGCATTTCTTAGCTTTAAAAATATTTGGCAAGAACTACAAAACGGCGGCGCCGGTTTCTATGCGCATTACAGATGTCCACAAGTAAATTCATTCGACTTCCTACCAGAACAAAAATAAAAACAACACAGTCATGTATATATACAAAAGAGAAATGTATACATATTTCAGTACTTTAACGCTATGATGCAAGCCAATCCAGTTCCTCACCAGGCAATCTAGCGGCAACACTTTCCCGGATCTTGGGAGCCCAGCATGCACGTAGAGCTTCGATGTCATCCTCGTCCTTTGGATGAGGGGCATCCGCCACAGCAGCGACAGGGGCACCAGCCGCGTCGCTGTCCCCAGTGCCAAGCCTGGCTGAAGCAGGACTGGATGACGGTGTCTCTGGCTTTGGAGGCAGGTCTCTAATTTCAGACAGTCGAACTTGGCTGTTGCAAACGTTCGTCCAACTGGGGCCCAATCTGTCAACAGGTATAAATTGTGACAAAATGTAATTATTACTAAACTCGCGAACATTGCGATTATTGATGCCTATCTAAATGAAGAAAACGCAAACAGGTACATTGAACTGAATAGAAAATGACAATTCATGATTACGTCATCATACCATCGCCACATTATCTCGTTGCGCAGACTTGAGACTGAGCACACAACATTGATGCGAGCATTTTGTCACCTGGTACACACTGTAAAAGCTTATCTTCCATACACATTCTACTTACACGGAATATTCAAGACTATAGCACTCGAGATATTTCCCGTGTCAAGGCCCTTGAGTCCAACGAATGAATACTTTAGCCATATTGAGGTTCGAAAAGTGGTAGTTTTCAAGCCACAGATTTTACTGAATGCAGTGGACGGCCGAGAGACACGCCCAATTATAGCATATTGTACACAATGTATCCCTAAAAAATGAGAATAATCATCTATTTTCTCGAATACAATTTTAAACAATTGAGAAAATGCCACCCCTTAAATGTTGGAGATCAAACAATTGACGTTTTTCATTGAGATCACAAAAGTTTTACTCTTTTTTAACTGCATAGGATCATCATTATACCTGAAGATCGCAGTACGCATTTCCACAAGTTTCCTCATTGCAGCAACATTATTCTGCAGGCATGTCAATGGACATGAGAACCGCTACCTTCACTGTAGCGTGAAGCATTGAGCATACAAAAATCAAGCAATTATCTCATTGCTCATCTCTACTGCAATTAGCTCAACTCCGCACAGAGAATTCAGTTCGAGGGCATTATTGTTCAATCTGAACAATACCATGTTTCATCAGAATAATGCTACGCCCATATTTCTCTTGCTTCATACGGAAGATCAGTAGCTTTTGAAACGAGGTTGAAAATTTGGATATTTGTTGGTTCACGTCCATGAAACCAAACCATGAAAATCGGACGAATTTCAGTAGTGAATTGAGAGCAACAATTATATAATGGCCACCACCTTCCTTTCGTTAGCACGACAACCCGTCCTATAGGCCGCACTTCAATTTAATATTGTAAAATGAAAGCAACAGTCATGACAGAGCGAAAATTCAACCTATCGGGTGGCAGAATGTGAAAGCAACGGGATTACAGAAAGAATGAAAATAACAAATGGCAGTTTGTAAAAATCAGTAAAGTTCCAAATCCGAAGTCAAATAAAAATCGGACCAGTACGACCTATAACATTGAAGTTCTTTTTACTCTGTCATCCAAGGTCTAGCAGAGACCATGCTGCTTCTGCAGTTTCGTCGTACTCATTAGTGTTCTCTTTTTTCCTTCACCCTTCCTTATAAATCGTTGTCTTCTTTAGTGCTGTGCTTCTTAATCAACGCCACGGGAGTCATTGCCATTTCGGCCAATAAGAAGAAACAGCGCTATTTATTGGATTACTAACTCAAATTCCTGCATTTTTAGGCATTTTTTCCCCTCCGGTAAGTTTCAAAACATAGCACAGTGTTGCCAATCAGTCCAGCATTATGAGACCAGATCTTGACCCTTTTAGTCCATTGAAGCAAGCCTCAGCTGCAACACAGCACAACACTCACCGATGGCATAGTTCATTCACTATAACATCACAGTCTCCAAGGAGCTCGATGTCAAAAGTCAGGTGATCGAGAGGCTCTCGATTGATGAGAATTTGAGGAACGTGAGGAGGGATGGAATCTGTACGGAAAGAAAGACACATGAGCATGAACACAAGTATGTGATCACATATTTTGGCATGCATCAGTAAACTCAAATGAACAATATCTGTTCTGACACGACACCCGTGTACAATTGCTACACATGTAAAACAACACAATAACACTATTTGTCCAAATCAAAATCCCACATTTATGCCCCCATTAAAATGAAAAATCTCTTTGTAGATGAATGTATCACACGAATGCGGACTCGTAAGGGGTTCGAAGTCCGAACAACGTCCTCATTCTCCAGACACTCACTAGGTATATGGGCAACAGGTCGAACTTTCAGCGATGATCCAATAACGATGAGCAGGTCGCACTGGTTCTGGTCTTCAGATATGCTGTCATGAAACTCGTCAGGAAGCCCCTCTCCAAAGAACACAATATCTGGCTTCATGATGGGCTGAGACTGCATCATCATGTTGCTGTTCTCGTTCCGAGCACAGAAATTTGCTGGTATGGAAGAGAATGGAAAAAAGCTTTAATTTGAGGTAGCGAAATTAGACTCAACTTTGCTGAAAATGAAAAGGGCAACAATAACACTGAGCAGTGGCCCAAGCCATACTTCTTTGTCTTCACGCATTATACGGATTTCATCCAGATTATTAATCCGTAAATTTCAAAGCCAAGTCAGTCTCACACACCATAAGAAATTAGGGAAAATATCTCTATAAAAGTAATTTTTTCATAATTCAAGCAAAAATAAGGACGCGACTAGTGAAGTTGATAATTTAAAAATTGCAGCCACATCAAGTTCACGATCAAAACATCTCTTTTTTCTACTGCATAACTGAGAAGAAATAAGAAGTGTAAATTAAATACGACTATATGAAAAATTACTCACCCAAATTAAAAGTTTCCAAATTGCTATCATCATCATTGTGAGCAGGCGAGTCGGCCAGGTCGAGGTTAGGCGATACACCACCGGTCGACTGGTGAGGAGATCCTGTGTCTGCAGCGCCCGGCTGTGGTGACGAGGCCTCATTACGTGCAGGTGAAGCGCAAAGCGATGCTGAGGACTGCAGAGGAGGTGTAGGGGTGTCGCCGCCGTCGTGGTGGCTGTATAAGGAGTCTCGAGGACCATAACAAGGAAGGGGCGTGGTTGGTGGAGTACAGTGAGGGCACAAGGGGATTCGTTGCTGGAATATGTCTTCTTTAATGGCACCAGCAGAAACTTTAAAGCCGCATCTCTGGCACGTGGCAGAAGCAAAGGAACCGTGGCACTGGATCACTTTGTTGATGCCAGCAACCTGCTCCAAGGTGTCGATGTTCTGAGTGTAGTTACGCAGGAGTTTGGTGTGGTTCTCCATGCACCGAATAAACCTGCAACAAAATTGGTGTTCAAAGAAATGGATTTCGACAATCTACTCGACTAGGACTTAGAATACAGACATCTAACTTAATTTCAACCTGATTAACTTTCCTCACATTTTTCCAAGACTAAGAGCATCGAATGTCACGTCGGTTTGCATATATATAGATTAATACAATAAATTGTTGTTGCGAAGCGTTACACTAAGTGATATTTTTTTAAAGCTCTTGCACCCATCAAAGCAATATTGACATATTTTAGAAATATTCACATCTTTTCCTTTCCTCTTAAAGGTAATACCACAGTACACCTGAACCTCTGTCACTCAATGCTGCTTCCAGGTAGCAACACCTTCTTGTAGCTCATTCACAAGATTCGCCACAGGAATCGGAGAGATGGGTTTGTGTAACACAAACACATTGTGCGAGTCAAAATTAAGGTGCAAAGCACATCTGTGGAAATTAAATTCAATCTTGTTTTTAATTACAAATCTAAGAACAGATTGCCCGCATTGCCTACTAAGATTTCTAAGAAAAATTCTGAAATTCCCAACTTGGCAATCCAAAAGTGTTTTGTAAACGGTCAAAAACGTCAAAATTGAAGCACCACCACTGGCGTACCTGTGGCAGAGCGACGGCGTGAACTGGCCGGGGTAAATTTCACGAGCGAACTTGAAAAAAGGTCTCGGGTCGCGCTTGAAAAAATTTATGTCGAACATGGCCTGAGGATCTGGCAGGTTGGGGAAGTCTACAGCCAGACGAGCGTAGACACCGTCACGGCTGCGGAAGTCTGGGATGCCGCACGATACTGAGACCTGGACAACATTCATATCAATATGGGTTCACAAGAAAATGAAAACTTTTCAGGACACTCCAGGTAAAACCCAAAGTTTAAATTAAATCCAAATTCAAGATGCAGGGGACTAACTTTTTTTTTACATCTGAACGGTTGCAAACTCCGTTGAAATTTTATAAGCCACTCACCCCGGCACCAGTGAGCACACGACCACAACACGC
>VOMN01129934.1:0-16998 GCA_014899125.1 Orchestia grillus | reverse complement strand
TAAAACGTGGAAAATAGTACGCTTGAGCGTAAAAAGAGAAAAAAAGTACAATATCCGTTTCCGTACTCTTAAGATCAAATACATTCTTCTCATGAATGCTGTTTATGTTATGTATTAATGTTTTTGATGTCAAAATATTGCCTGAGATGCTACTGCATGTTAGGCGCACAGCACTTTCATAACTCTGACATGAGTAAGTTATTTCTCACGACTGTAGAAAGCCCATGCCCGAGGTACAGTAGGCGAGATACGGGTCGGTTCCTATCTCTTGAACAATATGATCCAGCCCTCTGTTCCCGTACAGACTCGTTCCTCATATTTCCTCGTCTTACAACTTCAAGCATGCCACACGCTCCACTGGCCTCCTACGAAGCTCTCCCTAGCTTGCTCAAGATCTTTCGCCCCCGAGTCGAAACAACCAACTGAGGCACACCCACGCGAACTCAACCATAACCACATAATCAAGCACCACGAAGAACAGTAACAGTTGTCCGCAGACCAAATCTTCACGACTGCGAATATATGAGTTAAGTAACATTACAGACCCTGTGTTTCACTATTCATCCGGACGAAAAGAACGTACAACCACGGCTTGAACCCTATTTAAAACATTATTGCAGGCACTTGTTGAGACATCTATAGCCCGTAAATTGCTATTCAATCCAATACCTTCAACATCAAAAAGCACCCGGAAACGTTGATGAATTAATTGAAGCAGTGACAGGTAGCTTTGAGGAATTACAGAAATTAACACTGAACAACATTTTCGTTCCTTTCCAGCAGTTAACGAAGCAGATTACGTTGGCTGGCGGTGGTAACATTTACAGGCTTCAACAGCTGTCGAAAGTACAACTAGAAATAAATGGAATTCTTCTAAATTCAACTCAGACCTCAAAAAAATAAACTACCAATTATTGAGTAAATATAGAGGCGAATACGTTTCTTCTGTTGATACGTTATCAATTTCATGTATTTAGCAGCAGTAGTAGAACAGGGTTACTAGCGCTTCAATAGCCAGGCCTATAACGCGCCGAAAACTTTAGCTTATTCATAAACAGTTTTAACAGAATTCACAATTGATATTCTAAATAATTTAGATGCAACAAATAAAAATGGTAGTCACCACGTACAAAGAACCAACATATTATAGTCCTCAAATCAGTGTTATCATTTCTTCTACGATTCAGAGTTTATCAATATTACATTTGCTAGAAGTAAAGTATAGGGAAAACAAAAAAAAAAAGGTCACATCTCTGTTTAGGGGGCAGCCAGTCCGATGGGGTTCCAGCTGGCCACCCGTATACGACCGTAGGTTTACGTAGAGCTTGTCTTCTGTTATTTAACTTATTAAAAATACTATTCATTGGTGCGAATGGAGTATAAATTTATTGTATTTAATTACAAAATAAAGTTTATCTTTTGGTTACAACCAATAGTTTTGCAAGTATCCTTTGTAAAAGGTTTACCATTGTTTTGGAGCAAATGTTTACGACCAACTTCACCATTGGTATGGACCAACTATTTTCGACCGGAGGGAGTTCGTGAATTGCTTCTCATCGATATTTATTGTTGAAGCTACAGTTACCTCCAAAAATGTGGAGACCTTCACCTGAAAATTCGGTGAAATTAATCTTCTATTGCTATATACGCTTGCAGTAATTTTGTCCAGATTAAAGCTGTCTGGTGACCGGCTGGAGTCTAGACCATCAATCTTTGGAGCGAATTTCGTGTTTTTCAACTCTCCGCGAACACGTCTTACGTTTTGGCAGATTTTGGCGTAGGTTTTCCAACGGGTTGGTAAACTCCGAACACACTCTTTAGTAGAAACTAATTTATGATCAAAAACTTTTCATTTGCACTCGTAACTATTTGCTTTGTTGAATTGATTTGGCAGTATTTTCTTTTTGACATTAATGCATTAAGATTGTTGGATATTTTATTTTACGGGGAAACGATTATTTTGCGTATTTATTCCTTACACAAAAGCTTAATATTGTCACACGAGTATTGTTTTACATTCCGTACAACTAGAACTTCATGCGGCCGAAAGCACAGTCTGGACACGATTCAGAAGGGTTTGTGCTTGATGGAGAGTTTCATAGAGTAAACGGGCCTTTATCATGTCAATGGTCTGAGTGAATACAAAAACACAAGTTTACCATCAGTGCATCAACAATGCTTATCCTTAAAATTCCTAGTTAGTCTCCGCAGTGACTGCCGAGGTCTTCCCATCTCTTAGTTTCATTGATACATAACCCCCTGACATACGACTACCTTGGATCTCTGACGCGTCAAGTGCCATTACAGCGAAATCCTACGGTAGTGTTACCTACGGCATCCGTTTACCTCCTATAATTTACACCGGAAAAATCTTTAAGGAAGTTTCGTACGGGAAGGCAAGTACCGGGCAGACGTATTATACCATTGTGAGCATAAATAAAATTCCTGAGACACAAATTTGACTTTATTCAGCATGCCTAATTCCAGCACACGTTAATAATGGGCAGAAAACAAATTCCATCAGAACAGATGGAACAGCGTTTACGCTAAAATAAAAATGCAACGAACCGAACCCCCGTTAGTAGAAGTGTTCCAAGTCTCCTAGCACCGTCCTCAGGCTACTGACTTGAGCGTTACAGACGCGCTTTAGTGAATTCATGCCGCACACGCAAGATGCCAAACTACAGGTGACTCGTCAGTGGCACTACAGAACTCAATAGTCACGCAACAGCTGTCCCAAATGAATTAACTTGAGGGACTTCAATCGTTACAATTTTATCTAGAAATGAGTTGTAATTAATTAAAAGGAGCTTCCAAACACCAAAACTTCAACACAACTCATTTAATGGCTTCTCTTTACAAAAGGGCAATCGTGACATTTGACATCTTCAGCCTCTCCTGCGCGACCTTGCTGACCAAGTGAACGCATTGGATATCTTGACTCCCGCTTAGCTAAATTAGTATCATTAATTTCAACTGTGAAACAATCAGCAAGTATTCAAAGTCTACCATAACATACCCCACTTCAAAGAGCACACAGAGTCTTTGTCGTACTACTAAATTTATCAATACGTTAGCAAAGAAAAGTACACCAAGAAAAGAAACTGCACTTCCTAATTTTCCAAGCCCAGTGCAACGAATTTCTTGTCATGGAAGGTCATCGCAAAATTTAGGTGCACTTTGCTAAGTGAAGATCAGCTAACGGAACGTGAATGTAGAGCGCATGGAAGCAAACCTTCCGATTTTCAATTAATTGGATGGACAAAATTCGGCACCATGGAATAATAACGAGCAACCTAGCTCGCAGTTACGAACCGAGCCAAGTAGCGCCACAAAATAGATTACTGGAATAAATTAATAAGATAAAACAAAATTAGTTTAAGTGAATACATAACCAGTGAGTGCACACAACACCACGAATTCTGTTCCTAATGGCATTAGCTGAGCATGTTGGTAGTCGGATAACGAAGTTCCACGTCAATCAACTGAAGGTCTATAAAAGTAAGACAGGAATTTCGTCTCCTTATCGTCTTCCTCTTTTCTACCAGCAATGCATTCAATACTACCAGTTTGAACAAAGTATTGCTAACCAAGTAAATGTCTGGAACTATTCGAAAAATTTGTCCACGATCACCAATTCACAGAATCTGAGAAACTTTTGTACGCGCAAAGTCAGCTTGCCTCCAACACACCAGAGTAAATACAGCTCTTACTTGAGAAATGAATTCTTCATCACTCACCACGAAAGGAATGACAAAACCTCGATGCCTGGATACCATCAAATCCATTCAAGAAAATCAGGTACAAAAAATTAATACTATTTCTTCAACAGAAGCTCGCGCTATAACACGTAACAAAATGTCAAACGAGGGGCACCGTCAGTCAAAACATCTGACCTCAGAGTCTCTTTGGAGTAAAGGACAGAAAGATGGAAGGGATAACGTACAGCTGTCTAAATAGTTCGCTTATAAATCAGCAAGTATCAGAAGTTGAGAAATTTTTCAAGTGAGACTTCCAAATGAAGTCTTTCGAACTTTATTTATTTGACCTAAATCAATTAGAGTTCGGAAGGCTTCTTAATAAAGTTTTCTTCACAATGATTCCCGGACGTCCGCTCTTCGAAACTATACGGCGGAAAATAATGCCTGTTGGATTTGTACAGTGGAAGTCCTTGAGAGTTTTAACCAACTCAAGTGTCAGAGAACCGTTTAGTAATTGTCATAGCCTAAATTTGATGGTCACTACTGAAAAGCTGCCAGCCCTCTACATCATCACTGACGTACTCCGCAAAATTGAGAGAGAGATATATACCTCAAGTGCTCAACGTTCATGTCTGGGAAGAAGAGTTATGGAAAACAATTCATTCAGTTCATAACTTTTGTTACGTCTTAAACAGCATAACTTGATTTTTAACTTCAAAGAGAAAAACTTAAAAGCTAATTGACGCTGAATATTTGGCTCGTCGCACCCAAAAATTGCTAATGACAAGAAAAGGTTACTGAGACAACTCCTTCACTAGGCATAGTTTAGGCTATAATGCATGAGGACTTAGTCTATACTATTCCTTCGTGACACATGTTTGGCAATTATTTTCATTTAACGCCTTTTACTTGTACCACGTTACACAACGTATATGAAAATGCAAGGCGGCACTTCATGATTTACATAGGTAACTAGTTATCCAACTGCCCTCATTTGGTGAAGCATAACGGTCACTTTCCCGTCTCGGTACCACAAAAAGCTGAAAACTGCAAAAACATATCACGTGCTTTCTTAACTAATAATTAAAGATTTAAAATTCATATTTGAGGTATCACTTACTCTTCAAATTGGGTTTTCCAGAGATGGACATCAATTCCGTCAGGCAATGTGGAATAATCTCCCAAAAGCGACTCTACATTTGGACAGTATTGCCGACTCGGTCATTTCATGCAAATTCATGTTTACAAAACTGGTCAAAAAAGTTTTCGCGTATGGAACCCGTAACAAAAACCAATCCAAATATTATTGAAAAATTTATTTCTGAACTATGCAACTTCAATGGTAATCAAATCTACATTAACAAGCTTAAGTGTCAATATTCGATTCAATCAATGCCACACACGCATGAAGCGTCCTGAGATACATAAAAAAAGCGTGTATTTTATTGAATGGGTGCAGAACGTCGAGGTAATAAGGGACCCCTAACACTGCGTCATATCATGCTTGTTATGCTATGTTCCAAGCGTAGGAAAGCATTGTAGCCTTTTTCCAGGCTAACATTGGAACCACATCAATATCTTAAAAGGAAGATTCCAAAGATGTGAACTGGCACCGACAATAAGTTTGACCACGAGACAATAGATTGATCACGTCGTTAAAGATGGCAGTTATACTTTGAAATGAAAGCCGGAGAATTTAGCTTAGAAGCAGCTTCCGACGCTGTAACTGTTTTAGACGCACGCTCAGTAGCGTCCGCCATACCGTCCCCCACCAACCCCCATTCGGGGACCGTCTCTGTATCCCCCGCCGAAGCCCCCAGACCGAGCCATCCCCCCACCTCCAGGGGACGAGTTTAGGAAAAGTTCAATGTAGCGGTGCTGCATGTTCGCCTTGTCCTGCACACAGAGAGAACGGGTCAGACTGGAGTATGAGACGACTAGATTATAAATTATTTTAAAGCACCCTATTTAGTATTGACGAAAGAGAACTGGGAATCATTGCACAAATTGTGATCCCACGCATGACCCTCTGTGAATAGAAGCAAGTCAAAATGAGATGAAAAGACGAAAGAAAGAGAAGAAGGCAGCGCGAAAATTGGAAAGCTAATTAGGCTTGAAAGTCCCAAAAGCTTGTCTATAACTGAGATAACCTAACGGTGTCCCCTGATCTCCACAGCATCCGATAGACAAACCCAACTAACATAACCTTGTTGTCTATAGCTTATCCTATGGCTCCTGAGGATAAAATAAATCACAGCAAGAATAACAGTTAACTATTAGCTGTCGCGGGCCGGATTAAAGCCGCTGACGGGCCGGATTTGCCCCGCCGGTCGTAGTTCGGAGATCATTGCAATGCAGCGTACATCATTAAAACCTACATTAAATCGGAAAAATTTATGGCCTACCACCAATTGTGAAAATTTCATGGTTTACCCTAGAAGGCATTCGTTATGTTACATTCCGTCCCATTTGCTGGACGGAGTATTCGAACACTCCGTCGAAACAAATCCTTTTTTCGAAAAAACAAAACCAATGACGCGCAGATCAGTCAAATTGACAACGTAAAAGACAATAAAGTAGAAGCTTTCACTGAGCACGAAGTCCCGAATTATTTAATTTAAAGAAATGACACTGGGTCTGTTACAAATACCCATGAATGCATTCCAGGATGAAGTGAAGAGCAGAAATTCTTAATTCGAATTGAAGATTGTAACTAATAAGTGAATACTTTTATTACGAGAGATTACATTGTGAACGATAAATTAAACGACCGAAATCAAAGAAGTGAAGAACGAGGGGCAGTTTGCAGTTCTCTCTGATCTTTTATATCAACATTATTTCGTTCTGAATCGTGCGTAACACTGGTTCAGCTGCATCATTTTGCGCGAAATAAGCCAAAGCTACTCTATTGCAACACTGTTACACCCTACTGAGCATTTACTTCAGGTCGTCTTCTGCTACGTCTTAGTATTAACAGCAAGGAAGTATGTGCGTTGAGGCATATTTGACTTCTATTCAACCAATTTTGTCATTTCGATAGCACTGCTAGTCCAGCAACCAAGAAATCTCACCCTGGACATCGCTCTCACGGCATCTTCGTGACACGCGAACTCGATATCTGCTTCGCCTGAAGGTCGGCCCGTGTGGTCTTTGACAATGCAGATGTTCATGGGGTTCAGGGGTCGGAAAAACTGTAGAAGTGAAATTATTAATTGGGCGAAAGACTGTGATAACTTTGGGAAAGAAACAAAGAAGTTGAAATGATTACTTCGAACATGCACATCAAATTTGTCGTGTTCTGAAGAAAATGTATCAACATCACCTCATGAAAGTACAGTACCTAAATAAAATACAGAAAATAATTCAAGAGCCCAGCTCCATAAAATTAAAAGTAAAATTAATTAATCTTATAACTAAGCAAAAAAGTATTGAATTTAAATTTTTTGAATATATGAGAAAACTATCAAACAAAAAACGACGATTCAACGCATCCCATGTACCAACGCTGCTTCAACCCTTTACATGCCAACATCTCCGAAATGGAAATTTCATAAGGTTACTGCTAGCTTTTCGTACGAAGCTAAATGCAGTCTTACTGCACATGAGTATCAGGTTGCAGCTAGCTTTTCGCACAAAGCTAAATGCAGCCTAAGCACCAAAATAATGGAGCCTGTAAAGCGTTAAGCAGCAGCAATGTAGAATCAAATATGTTTTTCATAAATGAAATGCCGCCAGATCTCAGTTGGAGAATTTTTTAAACTAACAGCGATTAGGAATGGTAGGCAACTTTAAATCTTGCTTTGCAATATTTCAACATGGCTTCTCTGACAACAGTAAAACGCCTGCAGACTATTTCGCTCACGAAACCACTTCCTCCTCAGACACGAAGTTACTGAGTATCGATGATGGGCACAGCTCGAACAGTCGCCAGATGACTCGCCTTTCTCATACTTACTACCCAGACACAATCCCGCCACATACGAGCTCTACTAACGATGACATTATATCAACGATATAATTCTCAGCCTCTCGTGAATTTTCAGGCTTTTACCATAACATAACGAAAAAACTCCATCGCTAAAACATCTTTTGAAAGCGAACAGATGAGCGACGTGATAATTGTGTGCCCAGACTCACGTCGGCGATGTCCATTTCGGTGGCTTTGAAAGGCAGACCGCGCATGTGGACACAATGGCCTCCTTCGCGCCCCCCACGGAACGGCTGTAACAAATTATTCAGGTTCATGGGAGATACGAACGGTGAAATTAGATTTGGGTATAAGTTAGCTTAAAGCCCCCTATTTACATGAAATGTGCCATAAAGAGAGCGAAAAAGAGGGGCCATTTAGTATGGCCTATAGGAAACGTAAATTTATGCACATGCACAGGTATGTTCCCGCACAGGATTCCGTGCGCATAGAAACAAGTTACGAAGAAAAAAGAGAGAATCAGCAAAAAATGTGAAAGTGGAAAAGCGAAGTTGGCACATAAGATAGAAGTTTGACACTAGAGCTAAAGTATCAAATCGTTCGCCCTCTGGAGCTGACAATCCGAGAGTACAAAAAAATAGACAAGCCTAACTAACTTTAGCCTATGAAATATCTTAGGCCCCCGAAGGGCAAACGGTGAAATAGACAATGCCATTTCCAGAAAGCGAAAATCAATGGAATAGGTGGTGTCAATGGAAAAGACAAGATCAAGGAAGCACTAAAAAGAGGAATGGAACAAAATGACCCATTTCAAAATTTTAAATCACTACCACCTGCAATGGTTGATTCTAAATGGCTGGGAATATTATATTTTCATTCATATTCATTCATCCAGCAAGAAAACGGTAGTAATTAGACGTTATAATAATTTGTAAATTCTATTTTGGTTTCAGTGTTAAATATATCGGTAGGATTTAGCAAGATGGTTTAAAAATACTTAACCTTCAAGACCCAACCTGGGTGGAAAAATGAAGAAAACAAAATTGAATTGAGATGGTAATATGATGAGATAACAGTTTTCAAGATTCGTGTTGAAAATCACCAAAAAAGCCCGTCATTGGACGTTACGCATCAAGCACAAACCGGGAAAACTAGGAAAGAGGTTAGCTTGGTCACCAGCCTGACTCGCACAAGACCAACAGCAGCGGCGGCTACAATTGTATTGAGCAGAGTTTACAACGCACCTTCATGCCGCCACCGCCGGGAGCTGCCATCCTGTTACGTCCTCCCCAGCCGTCATTAAAGCCGTTGCCGTCGTAGCTGTCGAAGTCATCATAGCCTGTTGGTGAGCAGAGTGAAATTATGATACGGCTCGCATCACATTTCTTGGAAGCGGCTTGGAAGAACATTCCTTAGTGAACCAACTCTATCCTCGCCTAGTCCTGTTTTATTACGAAGACAAGATCAAGGGAAGTTGTTAGTAAGCTCATCATACTAATTGACTAAAATTATCAGAAAGAAAAAAATGAAGCCCATAAAAGCCATTTTCAACACTGAGAACAAAATACTAACTATTATGATGAAGAGAAATTATTACACAGAGACAATAAAACGAGTAAATTGGACTGAGAAAAGTACACTGAGTATTATCTTTGAAGGGTCCGAGAAAATACGTGGATATTCTGAAACACGTAAATCGTTAGTGAAACGTGGAACAAATTATTTTCAAATCTTCAAAGTGGGCCGGGAGGTCGCGCTTCCCAGTTTGAGAACGAACGGCAGAGCTTTTCTGTCCAGCATCGTCAGCCACACAAATATCGAGAGCTCTAGTAAACGAACCTACGTATTCTGATGCATTTTTTGCACAACAGCGTTCGTACAGGGCGGGCTACAAAAAAGTTCCCTTTTTTCAAATAATTACAACTCCGTAATTATTGGCCATAGAAACTCAAATATAGTCTCATTTTTACCGCTTCCATCGGGTCAAACCATTGTGCAATCATAGGAATAGTTCACGAACAGATGAACGATAAGTAAGAGTTTTTTTTGCCATTGCGTGAGGCCAATTCTTAAGAAACTATAAATTGTTAAATAATTAAAGAATTAAATGTGTAATATAAAAAAGAAAAATGGAGATGAGACTTTTTAAATAATTATTTTTCTTTTTACTATAACAAGAACATACCGTTTCCATTATAACCAATATCCACCGTTGTTTTCGAGGCACTTTAGACATTGGACTCCCATTCCTAGTGTTGATTTTCTAATAGTTCCTAGATGGTTCTAAGTTCATTAACATTTTGAATGAGGCGATATCGCACTTCAAAGTCGTGTAGAGGCTTTTTATAAATATTTTTAAGATGACATCAAAGAGAACAATCGTACGGGAGTCAGATCGGGACTGTGAGGTGGCCATTCCACCGCATACCTCCTAACTCCTATTACAAGAGTCCCAAAAATTTCTGCTAAGAGTGTTTTTCACGAGAATATTTCTGTGACATGGAGCTCCGCCTTGCATCTACCACACTCTATCGAATCATTGCCCGTACCTAGCCTGCATCTGTGGAATTTCACCATAAATCACGTCTAGGTAATTATTGCCATTCAAACTCCCTTCATAAAATGCTCTCGCGCAATGTTGAACAAAACGACCCTCACTTATCGTTCATCTGTTCGTGAAATATTCCTATAAATGAATGGTTAAACCTGATTGAATAATATTAAATGGCGGTAAAAATGAAAGCATATAGATTTTTTTTACGGCGATCAGCCACGGAGTTACAAGTATTTGAAAAAATACAACTTTTTCGTGGCCCACCCTGTATAATACAGACGAAAACGTATGCTTTTAAGAAGCTTGTCTGAAATTAAATATTCAATAAAATTGTTGTGCATTCATCGAGATTAATGAAAAACTCACGCCCACGGCCACCCATGGTATAGCGGTTAGGCCCTCCATATCGGTCGCGAGAGTCGTAGGGCGAGGGTCTGTTGTTGAAGCCCCCCATGGGTCCACCATACGGACCGCCTCCTCTCATGCGAGGGAACATAGCAGCTCGAACCTCCGCCATGTTGCTCTTGAAAATTTCGATGTACCTGTTACGAAGTCAAGGAAACGATGTTACAAGCAAGGGATGCGCGACGCGGGCTCTTTAAAGTGGTCAGCGAGCCGTAAACAGGATACTCCTGGTCTCTCAAACATGCATGAAGGAAATGCAATAAAGGCTGGTAGCTTGTCTGTAGTAGCTTTAATGGCAACGCAAGAAGAGTACGTGATGTTTATGTTGTTGAATCGATAGCTCACAAGTAAATTTTTAATTAGTCCAGGTAGGGTACAAATAAAGGCAGATCAACTTATTAACCATTCAGATTTCATTCCAAAAGCTCTGCAAGTTGATAAAAAACACATCAAAAAATTAAATCAGATTGTGAGAAGAGCCAAACAGGTTTTTAGAGAGTGCCCTTCGTCATAATTTCGAGTTCGAAAATGAATCACATTTCCTTCACATGCCAATGAGCGGAGATCCGTTAAAGTTCACATCTAACAAATCCTGATAACGTAGCAGTTAATGGGCCAAAAAAATCTTCAAAAATGGCCGAGCTCAGAACTCTGTAATACATAGCTGAGCATTCTGATAAGAAATTAACCGATCTAGATTTGCAGGGCGTGAAACTGAGGGGGGTCTGCATTTTAATGTCAAAATATATTCACGGTATAACCCTATGATCATCCTACGAAACCTAAGGTTTGAGCTGACACTGAGCTTCAATTGCCAAGTTCTTTAAAAACGTAAATATGCACAGCAGGAAACCATAGTCCAATCTTCATAGAATATTAAAAATACAAATTGATGCGCCTATTTCATTATAATAAATAATAGTTCTTCAAGCTGAAATTTCATGCAGCCTCATAGAAAAATTGAATCTTGAACAGACGATGTTCTACTGAAGTACAATCGATAAAACGAAGATCACAATTTAATTCCAGCCCCGCAGAATTCGCGTGATCGAGACTCGTGGACACGTCCTCCCCACCTTCCCATCGCGTCCCCACCATGGTCGTGAGTTCTTCTTCATCGCCATGAGCACCGGCGCCCCTCGCCACTCTTCTTGGTGCCCCCTCCACCACCGTCGCTAGAATACTCAAGACTCACCACCAGTACCCGCCACAGCAGAGCCCCACCAGCAAGGGACAGCTCTCTTCGCTTCAATGTTACGTTTCTTGTTTTTGAGCAACGTGTTCAAATTAACGTCACTTCAAACTTTGGCAGCTCATCTTTTGTGACAGCAGCATGAAACGTATGCGCGTGTATGAATACGGAAAGTTGAGAATACGAGAATTATGATGAAATTCGGGTTCTTACAATTCCAGTGACGTTCAACACTCAACTAATAAGTTAATCATTTGATTAAATAGAATGGATTCATCAATCGTTAAATCGTCAGTAGGGAAACACCGGAATAGCCTTCACAAATATATTGACTTGGTTTCGAATGACCATGTATACTTAAGATTTGATTTTTTATTCAGTCTGATGAATAATAAAATTCGATAACTGAATAACACTCGCTGATTCGCCTTCCAATTTAGAGCACAACAGAGATTTATAAACGTTCCTGACGTATTTATTTAATCCCCGTGCCTGACAATAATACAAATAAATTTGTGTTAATCGATAACTATACTTTCCCCAAACTGAAAAGTGACAAGTTTAATAGACGCACAAGTGTGACTGCATTAACTTATCTCGAGCACGTACAGTTTTTCTCAAGAAACTAAACCTATTGTGCATAATATTGCTCATCAAAAGCACTTCAGTAAATGTAAGAGATATCAATTGGATTACTAAAAATAATCGTCAACCCGAGCATCCTTGACTGGCCGGAAAAGCACAGTACAGACGCACAATAAGTATGAATCTGAAATACTAACAACGCGACTGTGCCCACACGATTGAAGAGAACCGCCCCTTGCAGGCAGAGATGCTGTCCCCGAAAGTAGACGTGGCAGACAGAAGCAGGCGGCGGCCCTTGCCCCGTAGAGTAGAGAGCTTATCTTTTACGACCCACCCAGAGCGAGCAGTTGTATCGTGATGATGTCACTCACGCCCACACCACCAGGAGCCCCCACCTGTGCGCTATCTTCTCCTTGTGTTTTTCATGAGCTCTCTCGGCAGTTTCTTTATCGACAAACTGAACAAATGCTTCCCCAGTGGTCCTCCCTTGGTAGTCCGTTGGTTGCGCTATCCCGTTAGGTACTACCTCCAACCCTAGGTAGGTGGCACCCAGCGAACACCAAGAGAAAACACGGTTAACATCAGTCTCCAGCTACTAAACTTAGTCAAGGATTATCAGCATGGAAATAGCACGTCTCATGAGACACAGGCTCACAGCAAAATCTAGAAGCAAAGATGGTTAGCAGGACATGAATATAGTTTTCAATCAGCAATTGCTCCATCGCAAACTAAACTTAAAAGTTTAGGAGTACTTCATCGGAAGCGAGGATCCCTTGGATGTACGAATCATTTGAAAATGGCCAAAACTAACACAAATTTTTAGGAATCTGGGTATCGTACTCAAAAATTAAAATCTTCACAACACAAACTGAACAATTATCGCGTTAAATATGATTTTTCTTAGGAATCTGGACTCGATTACACACACCGTTCAGTGCAGGTGCCAATTCATATAACGATGTATTTGAAAAAAATTATAAGAACTGTTGAGAACCTGTAAAAAATTAAGTACGAAGACATTTCTCATCAGTTGTCAAAACACAAAACCTCTTCCAGCAAGCCTACCTTACACGAATTATGAAACACCATACTTCGACTTCACACCTCTATCACGCTCTGTAATAAGGAATAACGACGTCGCTATAATGCTTTATAAATTTATTTCATTGAACTTTCGAATAAAATAAAGAAGAACGTAATTAACTTTGTCACAGTAAAACTTGCATTAGATATCAGCATCAAACGCTACAAACCTAGACGTTAATATCGGCAACTTTATGTTGGCATAGCTTACAGTACAGGTATTATCTTCTACTTCCACAGTGCCAGTACAGTCTCTTTTCATGGCACTGGTGTCAGATTACATAGCAAAACAAATCAAGGAATAGCTCATCCTTCTTCCACAGCATTTTAGCACACGTGGACAAGCAAACAGAGACTTGAGGTTGAGCGAACATCTTCGAGATACAAAAGATCAAGAAAGAAGTGACAAAAACAACCTTGTCACCACACGACAAGGAGTGGGCATGACGAGTCATGAGAGAGGTAAGTGGAAAATGTGAACCATAAAAATACTACCTACAGCAATTCTTTCCAGAGCTGACTAACTTGGTGAGGACCTTGAGCCCACTTGAGCTATAAACCTCAAATGAGACAGTAAATGTTCTGTGATATACAGGCCCTTCAAAATATTTCTTTGTAGTTCTAAAATCGATCTACAAAAGCATTTGATCAGATGCATAAATTTGACTTGTTCCGTTTCACACAGGGGTTATTAAGGTTCTTCACGTTAATTTTTTTTTCCAGACATCCTTATGATTAACATGGCAGCCTTTTGAACGAGCCACTAAAAAACAGCTCCTCCATGGAAATGAATTGGAAGGAATAAACCAATTCTGTGGCCACCCCGTTCACCTGATATGCCGCCTCTTGATTTCTTTCTTTAGGGCTACGTTAATAATATCGTGTACAGAATAAGAATACAGGGCATTACTCAACATAAGCAACAGATAACAGATGCGACGGTAACCATTGATGAGGCTGTGCACTGCAAAAATGGCAAAAAAATACGTTGTCTATATGTGCTTCGTGCAACTAATGATGCCCCCATAAAAGTAAATTGAATCAGGTGAAAGAAACTTTGAACTCCTTTTTTTTTACAGTGGAACGTTGCAACCTAAATTATTTAATACATTGCATTTGCAACTAAATTTAAAACTGTAATGAAGTTCATGAACACCATACGCTTGCTCGGAGGGGAGCCAAGTTCCTGCCCGTCTTCACACATGTCACTCAAACTATTCTCACAAACCATGCGCGCTAAGTTCCAATCTTACTCCAAAAATTTAATTAAGGGACAAATTTCATTCCCAGCTGAAGCTTGAAGAAATTGGGGTCATGATGGAGTAGATTTGCTAAAAAAAAAAAACTGAACACGCCCGTTGTGAGATTTGGAGGTAAATTTTAAACCTTGTAAAAAATATGGAAGTACTGCAATTTATTGGGATGCAATATAAAGTAATTCTTGAGTATATGATACACATGACCACTCAGTCGTGTGCACATCACAGCATGACAATGAGAACTAAATTAAAAATTATATCGCCACACGACTTGAACGTTGTTACATTAACGCATCTAACAAAAATTCACGTCTCCGAAGAGTTAGTGAATGCGAAATATCAAATTCTAGTTCCCCTCCTGACGTTAATTTGCCAAAAAAATGCGACATCTTGATCAAAATTGGCTTCAAAAGTCTCGTGTATGAAATCAACAGCGATCTCATTCCACACAGTACAATAAAATAAACAGGAAAGCAAATTTTAGTTACTCATCTAGTAACACGCAAATCTACACCAAAGCGAGTCAATGAAGATAACTTTAATAAAATCGCAAAATTTTATCAATTGAATGGGTCATTCTCTCAATGAGGTAATTTCGATGGAAACGTTTTAAAGTTCGATTAGGCTTATTTTTCAATAACTCATAAAACTTCAGTCCTAAAAACTATGTACCAAACAAACGGTACACATCCCGTGACGCTAGCAGTGAACTGCCGGTACAAATGACAGAGCATCTGGTACACCGTCTCCAGCATCTAGTGAATCACGTGAAAGTTAATAGACCTTGGCAAAGACCGGCAGCATGAAGTAACGCGTCTATTCCACAAACGCAAGCTTTCAATCATTGTCTACCAAAAAAGATCTGGAATTGAAAATATAGCTCAGTCAATTGTGGATCAATACCTTATGGAGACTAGTTTGTTCTTGCTGCCAACATTTCAGGACAAGATTACAACTCATTCAAAATATGAGTTGTAGACAAGAGTGTGTTAAGTGCCGATAGAGACAAACGACTTCACTCAAAAGAGACTGACCTGAGAAGAACTGGAGAATCTCCTCTTTGGAGCAGCCATAGGGCAGCCCTTGGAGACGAACGCAACATTCATCTTTATTGTCTTGGAATTTCCCACGATTGAGGGCTCTCTCCATCTCACCACGGCGGGCACGGAACACTGCACAGAAGCAACTGTGTTACAAGCACGTTGCGCTCTGCGGGATACATAAAACAAGCAACCACCAAATTATATGATTAAATGATGCTAAATGCTGCTAATCATATAATTCGGTGTTCAAGGCTTCCTAGCCACATTAAATGCGATCTCACGAGAACAATAAAAGGGACCATTCAATATGAATTGAATGACGTGGCCTATGCACAAGCGTTTTCCTACACAGGACTCCCTGTGCTTAGAATCGACAAGTTAAGGAAGAAGATGAAGAAAAGATAAATAATTAGCACGGAAGCTATGAAAATGGAAAGAAGCAAATGGGCATGAAAGATGAAGTCCTGAAGGCTTCTAATCTATATCCCATGGGTCGTCAGTCATCATAGCATGCATACAAAAGGCAAAGCTAACCCCATTGCCTATGCTATGCCCCTGATGGGACATAACTGGAATATATTACAATGTCTTTGAATGCAAGAAAGTGCTTTACCCCAGGATTAGAGGTAAGAAGACACGATAAGGCGGTATGTATCATGAAAGATGGAGAACGCCTAATATCTGCGCATCAAAAATACTCGTCCATGTCTGTACATAAAAACAGAAAGATACATTGGATCACCTCGTCCACAACTAGCTCCCTAACAACACAAAGACGAGCTATTATAGAAGGAGGCAGGTCTCAGCCCTATGACCCTGAGACAGCCATAGAACCTCCAGCATTTCCCCACAAGGGTAATTTGAGGATATAAATTCTAAATCCTATTATCTACTCTGTATTTGTGTTTTACAAGAATAGTTTCAGATCGTTACCTTCAACATATCTCCGACCAATGTGCTGATTGTGCTTCTTCTCAGCCTCCGACAGGTCATCCTGATTGGCTAGTTCAACGTAGGCTTCTCCACTGGGCCGACCATCCCGGGACATGGTGATGTGGACGCCATCAACACCACCAGCAAGCTCCACTGGGTCTGACACAATAAACATTGTTGAGTATGAACTAAGGCTAGGTTATACAATCATAGCAACTTGTACACATGAACAAATACATAAAATAACCCATTTCATACTTGAAACTACCTAAAATCTGTGCTCTTTAAGGGGACCTTCTCCGCGAAAATGGTAAA
>VOMN01129926.1:0-10979 GCA_014899125.1 Orchestia grillus | reverse complement strand
TCAAACGATGCAAAGAGCTATATTTTGTTGGAGGCGCTGACGGCTAGTATAAACACAGGACTTCCAGCTCAGGTAACTAGCACCCGTCATCCCCAGATTTATGAGCTAGTTCTTCATTTAATCAAATGGAAATTGTGACCGAAAAGCAACGCAATGGTAGGACAGGCCATGTTCGAGCCCAGCATTTCGAGATGTGATTACTTAATTCCCATTGGATAATGTTCTCAGGGTTAATATTTGAAACGCCAGTGATATTAATTAATCAAGCCTATTACACACTGCATATGTAAACACACTAGCAAGTAAACGCTTGTCTTACGTATTCTGTGCTGCACGAGCTGCCCCAAAGGCAGCAATCACGAATCGAAAACAATCGCTTATTGACGACAATCGATACCAGACGTCAATCACTAAACGATAATCACTCCTAAGCGACAATTCCCACTAGATAACAGACCCTACTTGATGATAATCAATAACAGATGCCAATCACTACAAGACGACAATCACTACAAGACGACAATCACTACAAGACGACAATCGCAACTAGACGACAATCACTGCTAGATGACAATCATCAAAGACGATGATCAATATCAGACGACAATCACTTTTAGACGATAATCACGAATCTACAGCGTTTTTCCGTCGTGTAAGAAAAAGAAGAAATGTGAGCGTGAAATGGAACTGAAATTTCGATGGATTTAATGCCCGACCTCGCAGCTGACATCTGGCTCTGTTACGCGGACTTCAACGCCTGATAGACGAGATGAATTCAGCGGACGCGAATATGCCTGCGGATTCAGGTTTTCAAGTATATCGTCGAAAATTATTTCTAGTCAATTTTTCACAATGTTTGACGATTTGTGCTGCCAAAAGCGACGATTTTCGTACCAATTTCGCAGAAATGAAAAGACGAAGATGCTCGTTGCAAACTTCGCGAGAAGTTTTCCTCCATGTTTTAGTTTGATTGTTTTCGAATCTCTCGTCGTGAATGAATGAACCCTTTCATAATTTTGTCTAACTTTTCAATATATATACAAGTCGAACCGCTGCAGTCCTCAACTTTCCTGAGATTTCCTTGCAGTATCTGATACGTATCCTGTGTACGGACGTACATTATACACACATTGTGTGAGGTCAGTTAGTATGGAAGTAGACTCAGTAGCGTCACGGCGTTTGTTGCATCATGCGAGAGTTCAAAATTAGAGCGTGTATCAGGTGGCCTGCTTACGCCATGTTATGTTCTCGGTCTCAACGACAGACGATTTGTGGGTGGTGTGAAGTTGCGTGATGTGGTGTGATGTAGTGTGGTGTGGTCGAGTGTGATGTGGTGTGGTGGGTTGTGATGTGGTGTGTTGTGGTGTGACGTGGTCTGGAGTGGTATGGTGTGGTGTGGTCTGGTGTGATGTGGTATGGTCTTGTCTGGTGTGGTGTGATGAGGTGTGGTGTGATGTGGTCTAGTGTGGTATGGTGTGGTGTGTTGCGATGTGGTGTGGAGTAGTAAGGTGTGGCGTGGTGTGATGTGGTGTGGTGTGGTGGGGTGTGATGTGTTGTGGTGTGGCGTGGTGTGATGTGGTGTGGTGCGGTGTGGTGTGATGTCATCATAAGATAATGATCTCGCTGTCTGCCGGCGTGGTCTGCAAAATTATCTTCTAGGGAAGATACTGAAAAATAGACCGCATTGTCGTTACTATTTCCTATTCTATACTATTTTATGTATAATGCACACATACTGTTTTATGTATAGTACGCACATATTATTTTATGTATTGGGCACACACACTATTTTATGTATAGTGAACACATACGATTTTATGTATAGTTCACACATTCTATTTTATGTATAGTGACCACATACTATTTTACGTATAGTGCACAAATACTATTTGATGGATAGTACACAAATACTATTTGATGGATAGTGCACGTATACTATTTTATGTATTGAACTCACATATGAGCATAGATCGCAGGGGTAGTAATTGGATTCTGTCATCAGTCTCGACTAAACTCTGTGCAAAATTAAAACTCCTGCAAGTGATGAACGTATCGATGTCAAAAGAATTACTGAATGAATTCATCCACAAATTATGAAAGCAAATGTATATTATTTACGTTTTGAAACTCCATGCAATTTGCAAACTTATCCACATGTAAAAATATTACTTCCCACCATATTCATATTGAAATTCATCCACTTCCCATTGCGTTCATTTTGGAAAAACCGAGCGTGTAGGCGCTGTGAAACTAACCAATTAGCCTCGAATAATTTCTTTAGAGGTTTCGGGGTAAAAAATGTTCCGTGGTGCAACTCGTCCTGAAATTTAATATATGCACTATGTGGTGGTTGAAGGTAAACCCCAAATGTGGTAAGTACATGTATGTGACTGGTAAATATGTATGACAAGCCACTAGATCATTAAATTAGGGTGCCAATTTTGAGCCGAAGTAATGAAACATGCCGGTAAACTTAAAAGTACAGTGAAGAAACGTTAACAAATGGTAATCTTTCCCCCAATATAAACTCGTACTACTTTCATTTGCAATAAAAATTGCCGGACTTTCAAGCATTTGCAGTTGAGTAGAAGATACATATGATTCCCTATTCAGTGATGTGAGAGATTGAAATAAGAAATTACTTTCACCGTGGAGGAGTTGAAGTGATTTACATAATTGAAAAAGTGATTTTTAGCACCACGAAGAGTTATTTCATTATGTATAATTCCAAGTACTAAACCGTAATTCATGCAAGGCAATTGTTTTAACTGTTCCGTCTCCGACTTAACTGATGCCCGTCACTTGAAGGTAACCCGACTTTGAATAAAGCCACCTACGTGGGAGGGGATTTCACGAGGAGACATGATTAACTGAATCACGGGAGATGCGCCTCACCCTCGCTCATCTCACCAACAGGTGAGTGGAGGTTCAAGCGACCTGCTGAGCGGGTCGGAAGCATCAGGAAACAGGTGCGAGCTCTCACGGATCACCGAGCAAACAGATGGGCTCGACTGATTCGCACACGTAAGTCGCTGCCGAACTCCGCGGTCTCGTTGGAGGCTCGGGCCGGTTCACCACACTCCCGCACCTGGCACATCGAAAAAAGGTTCGTGCTTTAAGTAACTGGAAATTAAACGAGCGATAGGATTTTTTTCGTCTTTGGCAGAGGAATGCTCGCGGTGGTTTAGTGAAACGGAGAGCGTGGAAGCCCCGTCGTTATTGCCTTGTTTTCTAAATAGATGGAATTCACCGTCTGTGAGATAAAGAAACTGCTTAAATTGAAAGATTATGTGTTTATGATCATAGATTATTTCTACCCATGCAATTGAAAATCTCAGAAAAAGTTAGACATTTATAGATATTAATATTGATATGACCATCAAAAATATTGTATGAGTATCGATGCAATACTTTTGAACCCAAATTCATAGATTATTTCAAAAGTAGATCACGCTTAACCTGTTGGGTCACTATTTTTAAGTACTGTTCTAGCCTATAATGATTCTTTTTAATTTTTAACAAATATCCTAAGCAAAAGAAACTAATCCATTCACTTTAGTCATAATGGACGAAAGCCATGATACAATGGAATAACCCTTATTCAATTAGTAAAAAATGATTATTGAATTGCTGCCCTATTTTACTACTGAAGAGTGTGTACGGTTACACACAAGCAAGAGAGACCATCAGAGTTTCAGGATTACGTAGATACATATAAGTTAAAGGACATTCATAAACATATTATTTAAAAACATAACTAGAGAAGATTCCCGTGTGTATTACCCCATTAAATTAGTTGATTCAATCCATGCGTGAATAAAGCACTCATTCTCGAAACATCTAGGACATTCGGAATATTCAATCGTAACTTTTTTGTGCTTGAGAACGCACTACTTGATATAGTCGCTGATCTGTGAGGTTCAATTGTTCATAGATTTTCTTTTTCTGGTTGTGTTTTTGCATTAGATTAAAGTTCTTAATTTTAGTGATCGTAGTTATTTCATTAATTAGTATAGAATTTTCGAGACTGTTGTCATACAATAGAAAGCAAATTATATTCATGAACAACTCTAAGGAATGAAAAAATAAGTCGAACTGAATTATTATTTTAAGGCATAAATACATTTTTCACAGATGAAGACTGTAAAAATACGGCAAAAGATTTTTTAACTTTTTGCGCTAAATTGGCTTGCTTCTGCCGCTGCATCTGTGATATTTCACTTCCGCATACCTTGCTTTCTTGAGTTCTGTGACTCTTTAGAGTTATAGCAGATGTGTTACAAATAATTATTTGTATGGCTTATTCAACATGATTGACCCGCCATCGCACTGTATACAAATACACAGTTGCTGCTTGCTTGGTCCGTCTCTCTGTCACGCTCTTAAGGGTTAAGATAGGCGAAAATTTCCGGGTCCCTATTCCAAAACTAATGGCGAGACTGTCAGATAAGGCAGTCCGTATCAGTGATACTGAAAATAACATTATTACATGTCAGAGTTACCGTAAATAAGAGGGCATCTTAAGAAATTAACATCATTTGTCTGGCCATTTATGGTGGGGAGCTTTTACGAATAGTAAATATAATACACAGTATTCATTAGTTAGATGTATGGATGTATACGGATGTGGTATGTTGATCCATATACGAAGTTTCGGCAATTTTTTTAAAGGCATGAAGCAAAGAAAGAATTTCGTACAACAAAGTTTATACGTAGAAATAAAATCTCATAACTATACCAGCGAATACCTCCCTTCTACCTAAAAATGTATCAGTAATACCCTGAAACATTGGAATTCGTAGTGGGAATCACGACATTTAAAGCACATAAATCTGACAAACTCGTTGGTTTGACGAAGAAGAAATCCTTGTACGGCTTCATCGCTGTATGGAGTTTCTCCCGTGATCGAGTTGAGAACGTGTCGAGATCGCGTAACAACCGCAGGAACCTGTGCGTGACAAGTTAGGTCGGCTCACGCAATCGGATCCTGAAATATGATCGTGCGTGGAGTCGTCTGATTAGTAGAGTGATTCTAGAGTGACTTTGCGCAGGACACAGACTATGTGTAGGGCTTGCTTCACCCGGAAACATAGATCTTTATGAGTGACAGTAGGCAACGAAATTCAACATAAATTAAAGCTTAGCGTTACGCAGGAGGCCATTTTCCTGTACTTTTATTGAGGTTCTGGGTGAGGGCTAATAATTTAATTCAGAGACTAACCTGAAACGAATTGGAACTTACGAATCAGGAATTCTTAAATAGATGCACGCAAGGTTGAAATGTTATCCCCACTTTTTCATGGTATTTGGAAATTATTATTATTTACGAGGTGAGTTCAGAAGCAGGTGTGAACGTCCTGGCCGAAAATAAATTCTAGTCGTCGAATAATAATAATGACAATAATTCAAAAGCACATAGTATTATTTTTAGCACGTGATTCCCTTTGTTGAATTTATTTACGAGCCGCCCAAGATATTTTGAAATCGTCCCTCCTTTGACTCACTTCCAATCCGAGGGATGACCCCCGCATCTTTTCCTTGACGTGTTAGGAAATAAATGCCTGAGACCGGACTGAGTTCATCGACCGTAATGCGTTCGGTAGGAAACAGAAATCGAGCTTCAGGTGGAAATGGTCAAATAAACGTAGCAGTCGGTGGCAGGAGCAGCAGGTGCGCAGGGTGTGGTGCCCTGTGGTGGGAAGCCGCCACCGCCGCTTCCGGAGACTTGGAGGGACTCACACTATGTCAGACGCTTTAACTCGCTTCTTAAGAGGACTTTTGTTTGCATTTCTGCCTCTCGTTGGCGGTTTTTTACTTTATTGTAGAAAAATGAGTTTTCCGCATGGAATTATTTGCTTCTAATCAAAGGTTTTTGTGTACATTTGTGACTCTGGTTGTTGTTTTAACTTTATTTTAGAAAAATGAGTTCTTAGCATAAAATTATTTGCTTCTGATCTATAGGATGTCGTTTGCGTTTCTGCCTCGTGTTGCGTGTTTGAAACTTTATTTTAGAGAATGAACTCTTTGCAAGAATAACTCGCTAATAATCGATGGCAGTTTGTTTGCACTTCCCCCTATCATTGCTGGCTTTTAGCTTTATTCAATGAATTTCGTCGAATTAGAGGCATTTGAGTTACATCCGGCATAGAAGTGATTCATTGTATGAAATTATTTAATAGCTATCAAGGGAGTTTGGATAGCATTCAGGCATCTTGTCGCCAATTTCCGACTTGATTTATAAAAATAATTTTTTTATAGAATTGCTCTCTTCCCAAAGTGGGAAATTCATTACCAATTAGATTTGTTTAAATTAAAGGCCTCTCGTCGTTGATTTTTTATTTAATTTACATACATGTAAGTTCGCTGCATGGAACCGCTAGCTCGTAACAAAAGAATTTTCCCTGCAATGGTGCTTTGAACTCACGTCTATTTATGCACGTGCCAGTTGTGTTCAATCCCCAGCCTCATCTGTAAGTATTCCTCGCAAAAAACTTGGATAGGAACATTACTGCTGCAGTACTGTAGAGCGGGGTACGACGATATCCCGTTGGCCTTTTTGAACTCTAGCTATAGTAGTAGTAGTAGTAGTAGTAGTAGTAGTAGTAGTAGTAGTAATAGTAGAAGTAGTAGTAATAGTAGAAGTAGTAGTAGTAGTAGTTGAATTAGTAATAGTAGTAGTAATAGTAGATCGGTCCTTACAAATCAGTGTGAAAAATGGTATAAATCAAGACTGTTTTTTATTTCAAGCGTGAATTTTTGCAGAAGTGGAAATGATCGAGTAAAAGCTATGGAGAAACTGTACCATCGACAACAGAAAATGATTCACAGGTTTTGTAAAGCAAAAGTTAGGCAGGAAATAATCACAAGAACAAGACTTTTTCGAAAGCTCTTGCAATTTACAGCTTAAGTCGTACGTTTGTACCAAGTTAGTATAAAAAAATACGAATGTGTAATACCATACATTGAATTATACCGTATAATTGTACTTACAATCCTGGAGTTTCATTGGCCATTTCCAGGACACCACATGCAGTGAATGAAATTCTCTCGAGCGTATTTTCTTAATTCAAGCTAAAGTTAATCCCAGTCTAGAAACTTTTTATAAGTTCTCTTTAAAGTGAGTGAGATTCCCATGAACACATTTAGTATTTATTGTTTCTTTATTTTGTCTACTGGGACAATAAAATTTACTTAGTATTGCCAGCAGATACTCAAAACTTGGATCAATTCAACTTTTCATTATAGCATGCAGAGTAAATTTTACTTGCGTTAAACAAGATATTTACTGCTGAAAATATTCTTTTTAGTCAAATTCGAATGAATACCTTTTTGACCGCACTTTCATGGTGCTTAAGAGGGGATTGAAATCAATTTCAAAAAATGGTGGATTTATAATCCTAATATAAATAACTTTCATCCTGTATGATATCGGGAGACACAACAGTCTTCAACTGAGAGTCAATCTTTCAAAAAAATGTCGTCTATTTTTTCCCTATACTCTAACTCCAATTTTTTTTTGCCTCTGAACTCGCGGGAAATTTACTTTTAACAACTAAAAACTGCCCAAACACAGAAAATATCATAACTGATGGAGGGGCACACGTGGGAGACGGCTACGAGAGGCCAGCAAAGATAGTGCGATAACAAAAGAATATCCAAAACCCTTGAACAAGGGGAGTGAATAAAGGGTGATACAGAAAAACGGGAACTTTAAATAACCCAGTAAACATGGAAAAAATCCTATAAAAATTTTATGATGTTAGCTGCACTACTACGACTGGCTTTCTAAGAGACAGTAATCCTAATTACCAATGTTCGAAAGTTACGTCCTGTAAATGTACATATATGGCTGCCGCTACACATTTTAGGAATTCCCAGGTTTCTTTGTCACCTTTCATAAAAATTATTTTCTACACGAGATCTATTGAGAGCATAACATTGCTTCGAGTACACATGTACAATTGAAACTCAGATACGTTTTGTCCTCTGTAATTTTCAAACCCGCAATTGAAAAAAACCGTGCATTTTTTTCGGAAGCAGTTCTTTATACTTCTTTAATACATATATCTTGACCCCTGGGCAGGTAGCTGGACGCATGGCACGACTTTCAAACGCACATGACGTAGTTCATACACACTTAACGTTCGACGAAAATTAATTCTGACTGATGCAATAGATTGGGCTTTCTGCATTAGGACGCTGGTAATCGGAACATCGATCATCTCGGAGATGTCCGATGTTCATCCGCGCCAGCTCGCAGTTTGCTCTCGAGACAGAGAGTGACTTGAGCTTACCTTCCACGATTTAAATTTCCCTTGGCATTTACATACAACCCAAGGCCATGACTGAGGGTTTCATGAAGCACCTAGCCCGACTAGTTCAACTTTAGCTGACCCATTAGTGAGTGCAATAAGCTCCATGGTATGGTCAGCGTTAAATAACAGATATGCAGGTAGAAAATGGATAACCGCCTGTTCGAAAAGTCCCTTTATTTCGCCTGTTCTTCTTATTATAGGATTCGGAAATCACCAACATCTCACTACACCAACTTCCCTGGAGACCCAAAATTTCGGGAAGGATTCCATTAAAAGTGGTAAGCTAAAAGCTCTACAAATCAGCCTACGTTCTCTCTGCACCACATAAAGGCCAAAACAAATGTACCGTTCAATACCAAAGTACTGAATCAGAAATAGTTCGCGAATTATCATTGGTTTTCAAGTGATTGAATAAAATAGACCTCAAAATATTGCTTCCTCCATGATCAAGTAAGCATCGACGAATGTACCCTAACATTGCTTCCTAGTACAAAAATCCTTCCGTTTACCTCATAACTCGACTTCTCCCCGTGTTTAATATTTAACCCTGCGTTATTTTCATACAAAGTCTAAATATTACCCCGAAGTATCTGTCAGTATCTCAAATTTTGGCCTTCTAAGCCCCAGTACCGCCGCCGGATAGTTAATAATTTTATCGAAGGGGCAGGGAAAACCTTAGACTGGGTAAGGTTTGCAACCAGATTTTGCTGGAAACTCGAAAAAAATTGTTCAGAATTAAGAATTTGTGAGGAAAATAGGTGAGACAAAATAGGGGAAACGAAATAGGGGAAAGAAAATAGGAACAGTGAAATATGAGCAGCGAAATAGGGGTAACAAATAAGGACAACAAAATATAGGTAACAAATAAGGACAACAAAATATAGGTAACAAAATAAGAACAACATAGGGGTAACAAAATAAGCTCAACAAACTAGGGATAACAAAATAAGTTCAACCAAATAGGGGTAAAAAATTAGGACAACAACATAGGGGTAACAAAATAAGGACAACAACATAGGGGTAGCAAAGTAAGGACAACAAAATAGTGCTTACTAAATAGGAGTCAATAGTAAGACTAACTTGGGGGCCAACTTACGAACTCGACCTCGTAAATGGCCTCCCACAAGGAGTGTAACTCACCATTAAAGCTCAGCGGATTCCTAATTTTAGGGAGCTTCAGGGCACTCTCCTCGGATGGACTCAAATGAGTCAAGAGAATGCTAGCATTTTAGATGCGTCTAAAAGTATTATGGATAGATCAATAAGTACTCTTATATGTGAAAGAAGACAAATTTATACGCAAACTAAAACAAACCACATTAAAATCAGCCCATGCGTTGGTGAGTTACTGACATTCAAAGAGAGGGTTCGAGTTGTTGCGGCCGCCCTGTATTCAGAATCCAGACCTCCGACATTCCGTTCACAATTCTGTGAATAAAATCCTGTTTTTGTCGGTGAACAAGCGTAGAAATTTTTACACATGATCTTAATATACAAAGTATTAGTCAATATCCACGCAAGTAATGAATGAAAAAATATTTGAAAGATCTTTCGCGTAATGATTTGCAATATCATTAATTAGTTACTGCACATAGCTTGAAGTTTTTTCAAGTAGCTTGAAAAGTATGCGATATTTAAAATTCTATGTTTCTTCCAGAATATTAGTCCTATAAAACTTGCGATCGCTAAAATTTGAGTTATTTTAACTTTAAGATCTTAAAATTGTAAGATCTTTGAAACTCGAGATTATTAAAACTTGAATTCTTTCAATTTTGAGATATTTCAAACTTTAAATCTTTTAAAACTCGAGATCTCTTAAATTTGAGATCTTTAAAATTCGAGGTATTTAAAATTTGAGATCTTTCTTATTGAACAAGTGTACACGAGACACAGATCTCGACAATTCCTCCCCGTTACCACGAGCTCAGACCTCGTGACGATCTATGTCAAAAGAAACTTGGATGGACCGCAACAAATGAATTTGACCCATATTCTGTACGTGAACAAAGGGGGTAGTCTATTGTCCTCAGTTGAGGTATACTCTCTAGAAATGAAGATTAATTCCAACAGTATAGCCGTTTAAACACCTGTGAATATTCCGTTGAAATATACTTTAAATTATGTGTAATCGTGTTAGTTAGATAATATTATCGAACCAAAAAAAACGGAAGGTTCGTCATCCTTATATAGTAATATTAGACAAGCTCAACAATCTCTACTGAATGAAATTAGAGCTGAAGATGAAGCCGGGAGATCAAAATTCAACAAATGCCTGATAGGTTATTTTCAGAATACAGATGATGCTCGACATTCATCATGACGGACATATATGAAGCATCATTTGAAAAGTGCTTAAAATCCTTAATTTCAGGTACCCGACACACAGTGGGTGCTGTAAGCATCCGATACATAATCAAAAGTTTACACACCACATGTACAAAACCAGCAAATCAATTGAAGAATTGAACATCTTATGTTTTTTTTACACGGTACACTAAATAGGTGTATGAATTGCACTATTTAATTGCTATATTAATTGCCGCTTGGATACCTACAGTGTCGACAAAAATCTTAGATTATCGCCTCGTAGATGCCCCAACACACCACATAATTTGTTTTACAGCAATAATTCACTGGGGAACACTCATTTTGTTGCATTAAGAG
>VOMN01129921.1:0-13364 GCA_014899125.1 Orchestia grillus | reverse complement strand
AAGCGCCAGTTATGATCGGTTTACTACTACTACTACTACTTATTTAGAGTCCAGTAATGAGTCTGAATTCAATTTTTCATTATTTTTGTCATGTACGAATACATCACACTAGGTGTAAAACATGATCCTTATCTTCATATCTTTTTTAATCAATTTATTACCACAAGTATTACATCAGTTGAAAAATATTACAGATGTGGATTTTTTCAAATATTACAAGGGACATTTTTATATATAGATACTTCTGGGTCCTAATTAATTCTACGACTTTCAAATTTAATATGTTCTAATTTTAATTGATTTATTGTGTGAGTATTGAGAAATTCTTTATATACTTAGGCCACAATACGACGTGAGCGAATTTAATCGGAGGTCATTGAGTCTCAACGGAAGACCATGAGTTTCCAAGCATTGAGTTCCAACACCAATATGCTTGTTGTTTATGTGACAGCAGGAACGAAACACCTCCTCTTGTAGATGTACAAAAGCAACGCACTTCATGTCTGTCTAGCGCCTGGTATGAACTCGCTAGCTCTCAAATATGGTGGAATGAAAAATTATTCCTGGGTACTATTGCAAATTTTGAATGACTTTTACCAAGTTTTGTGCGCTGAATCCTATCTCGATCATCTGCCTCTGTAAAGAAATATATCGGTTGAAATTAACTATCCATCAAGACTGTAGCTTATGTGATACTCGGTACATTAAGCAAGTATCGCAACAGATCTATTTATTCAGTTTCCACTACTGATTTTCTTGGATGTCCTCAAATTTTTGTGAGCTCTCACTTGAGTGCATTAGTTTTATTTTTGTGGTACTTTCAATTATTTTTGATCCCAGATCGTTATTTGGCAGAGTTGTTTCGACAAAATGCGTTCCAAAGTACACGGTTGTCCTAACACAAAATTGGCTAAACCAAATTTCGTACTCTATATTCGTGTTGCTGGCTTCAGCAATACACGTTTTGGTCTCCTTTTTCCAACTTTCATTTAAGCGCGTTCTGCTAACCTTGCACTGGTAGTCGTTTTAATTTGAAGATTTTGTACTTATATCTGTTCATTTTTTTAGTTAGTGTGCGTGAGCCAAAGTCGTGAATTTTCAAGTTCGTTGATTCTCGAATTGGGTTTGTCACGTACACTATGCATTTCATAATTACTCTCCTTCATTACGCATTACTGTGAACTTTACGATTTAGTTCGCTCTCGTTTATGTAGAACTGTGCAATGCTTGCTTGATAAGAGCCGTTTGGATATCCACTGCATCGTTATCTGTAAAACCGCTATAAATTTAGCGTGGCGCTAGGTTGGCGTTATTTCAGGTGTTTTTCATTCCTTCTTTTCTCGTGCGGAAATGGATAGCCTTTTCATTTTTGTCGTGGCTTTGTTTCTCTCGTTCTCACGTCTGATTGATTTTATGGACTAATTATCTTCAGTCGGTTAAGTTCTTTTCCCCCCCCCCGAGTACGTTTTCGGTCCTTCGCTTAGAATATACCTTCACTCGTATACTACATAAATTCGTAATTTTATGTTCACATAGGGACAACAGGTCTGCTGCAAGGAACTTTTACTGCAGGCTCGTAACCTATTGTGTCCTGGAAGGTGAACTGCCGGTGACCCTACAGCCTCGTTCCAAATTTTTTGAGCAGGCGTCTTGAAGCTTTTCCGAGTTCCTTTTGTCATGTAATGAAGCTGAGGGCTCACCCGCTATCTTCGGTCATTTACGTTTCTGGCGCGCATTTTTGTATTCCCTTCCGAGAGATCTGTCCCTTAGAACTTCTTGCATCTTCCATGCTAGTTGCTTTGCCTCAATCTCGTATTCCTCTCACATCTGACTTAACATTTTATGTGTCTGCCCTACCGCAGCACGCGATCTGCTCGGTCGGACAAAGCTGCCGAAAAATTTGATGTTAACACGCACGTTTGCATTCGTTTTTTCTTGTGTGAATGAATATATTTTAACCCGCAAAATCATTCAACACTAAGCTAATCATTCTTGAAAGACGCGCTAGTTGCACTGCTGATAAATTGAAGGAATCATGAATGGTTTTAGGGTTGTTTGTTTTCCTTGAATACCCCAATGACCAAATGCATTGGAAGCAATGAAGCTTGTGTGATAGCTGTGATCTGGAAAGGCGTCTACTCGGAAGATTTATTCGAAAATTAGACCAGTAGACAATTGGTATTGTATTACATTCTTTCCGCTCTGTCAATGAATGAAATGAAGTAATCCTGGCACCCCCTTCTCCGTCTCATTTTCTAGTATTTACTTGTTGTTACGTGCACACTGGTCAATAGATTTTACTTTCTAAAGGCGGAAGTATTTTATACTATTGACGTTCAACCCAGTAGCTTAGGTTGCTGACTAGCATTTGAAACTTTTTGCTGGTGCGAAAAGTTTATTGCATGTTATTTTCAGGCTCATTTTTAATTCATTCGCTGTAATTATCCTATCAGATAACTGTTGCTGCTGTTTTAGAGACGGGTTTGCGAACATTCTCCATTTCCATCTACTCAACGCTCGTGTTCACATATTTCCGAAAATGCAGCTCTTGTGAGACTTGACTCGTGTCCATTGTTTTGTAAACCGCGTCTGTTTTTAGCGATGGCAAGAAATGTGTAAGCGTAGTACTGAAACAGACATCGAGTACCAGCCAGGTCAATGCTCCTTGAACATGTGCCTTTCCTCTAATGGGAAATTTACACGTTTCATCACTAAAATAGTTCATTGTTCTGCATAGTAGGTCTACTCATACGTGACTATTATGCGGGTTCTGCCGTTATGTACACACTAGTACTATTTGCATTCTTTAACGGTCGTCCTATCACCTGTGTATAATTGTTATGCGGTATGTGTCTAAATGATTAACTACATAGATCGTCAGACCATATTTTTACTAAATCTTAAATAGACTCGTGTCGCAAGTAGGGTTTTCTTATGGATGTTATGCCGTTGATTCTCGATCTTTTCATCTGCCGTGCTTAGAATTGATTTGACCCGTCAACTCTCCATTAGTTTATTTTATCGTTTTTTGTCAAGTTACGTCATGTTGTGATTAAGACCTATCATCAGTATCATATGCTTGTTAAGAAAATTTATTCTAGTTCAGATTGATCCACCTGACACACGATTCATTCATGGCTGTACTGTGTCCACATTTGTAGCCAAACGCTGAATGTTATAGCAGAACTTTTTTCAGAGCTGCTTCACTGTTGACACAATGCTAGATCGCAGTTAGTATTTCCTCGCCTGGAGTTTTTGCTCAAGTAGATATGAGCTTAGAGACGCAATTCCTTCTCTTGCAATTAGAAATTGATAGTTGACAATCAGGATTACTGGTAATTTATTGATTTTACGATACAACTTGGAACCCATATCTACATTTAAAAAAAAAACTTTCAGTATAGTGTAGGCAATATTACTTGGTCAATTCCGCCCGCTGAAAATTGTGCTTTATGTGCCTGATGGCGCTCGTGCGACTTCGCCTCACTTGTGCTGCACAAATTTCTAAGGTACCTTAATGAAGACGCACGGTATCTAACATCGTCTGCAAACATTAGGTGACTCAATAAGCAACCTTTTTCCAGAGTCAGTCGGTTGGTCATTTAACTCTCTATGTTGTGGCCCTCTAGTTTTCTAACTTTTGATGTGTGAAGCCATCGTAACCAGGAACCCAACCTCTTGTATTTCGGATATTATTACACTTGCTTTCATTAATTCTTCGTACGAGTTACGGTGCTCAATGCCGCTGAATGAACTTCGAGTGGCTAACATAAAAAAGTAGCGAATCTTGTCTACTCGTATCTTAGTCCCTTGAGAATTAATTATTTACTCTTCGCATTTCCTAGCTCTCGCTAATATTAGAACGTGCATTCAAAAGTTATCACTGCTATTTCCTGCATCTCTATGCTATTGCTATCATGTTTACGTGTATGAATGCGATCACCAGTTTCCTATATGTAAAGGTTATCTCTACAATTGTGATGTGTCATTACGAATTTAGAAACTTGTTCAATCGAGCATCTCGCACTTCCGTGACGGCTTGTTCTTTGGGTCTTGATTCACTTGCTGCTCTTCTCATTCCTGGGATGGATACAGAGGGTTTTGTTCATGAACAGTATTTATAGCCATGGGAGTTGGTTGCCATTGGGATCCATTTGGCTTACTGTTGTATAAAGTGTACATGACAGAGCTATTTGTTGATTTAGTTGCATATTTTTATAGCTTTTTATTAATATTAACTGCATAGCTTGCGAGCTTTTCTTGCTTGGCTACATGATATCTATTATGTAGATATTGCCTTCAAATTTATTCCTCTCGTAATATAAGGTTAGTACGAGTGTCTATTCTAGGTCTAAATCGCAGCTTTTCAGAATTGAAAAATTTATAGGTGTATAATGAACATTCTCAGGTGTTTCTTTTTGCCTGCCAACTCTATGGGTGTCATTGTTACTTATGAAGCGTGAGGTATACATTTAGGTAATATTTTTTCTCGTTATACTATTTTTATAAATTGAATAGCCAAAGAAATGAAAGAATTCTAGAACTGGTTCCAAACTGATTTCTACGAAAAAATGAAGTTTTAATTCAGGATAAGATAACTTCCCCGTGAAAAGACATTTACCGTAACATTTTACATGTATGAACAATAGACGGTTTCTAATACGGCATGCAATTGTTTGACATTTTATGTGTACAACAGCTCATTTTGTACGCCTGGCATTAACCTATGTTTGTAAGCTACCTTAATCAGTGAATAAAGTTACCCCAATTATTAATCAAGGCTTCTAGAATTGAAATTGTAATAGTATAACGATATGTTTTGATGCGGTATTGTATGGTGTGGAAATATTAATTTACTTCGCTTCATCATTTCATGAGATATAAAGAAATCTAGAGTTCTTTCATAATATTCACCTGACTATGGTAATATTGTTACTCGTCTGGAAAATCTTCGTAGAAAACCTGTACCTGGGATAATATCTTGCCCCATCTTTTACTTTTGCGGAGCTCTTATTTTCGTGTATGACTTTATGAACTGTAATTACCCGTAAGGACGTTCTTTCTCATGAGGATGCTAATTGATCAGTATATGTAGGTTATCGCACATACGGGCAGTTTCCTCTCTGTGCCCTCACTATACGCACTTGTTCCCGAATATCTGGAGGGTGTTGTAATTTAGCGTTTTGGTACGTGCTCATTGTTCGAACTGATAATTAATATTTTAATGAGCTGAGATACAGCTGAACGTGAACGTGCCCAAAACCTATTTCGAAAATATAGTATTTGAATAAACCGCGTGCGATGAATGTGCGTCATTGTAGTGTGAAGGTTAATTACCGCATCTGCTGATTGTTTTCGTTTGCGTTATTTACTTGCGGTGCTGTGCCCATCCGTGTGCGGGCGGTATACAAGTTTTGTATATTATAACCGGCGATCTATTCTTCAATAATTTTTATCGTACAAGTGTCAGTCAATTTCATCAGCTTGTTCTTGATCTGAGGGGCTTAGAATACAATACTGTTCGGTTATTTTAATTATATAACATCTTTATGCATTTTCTTCGGCAAAATTGCCACCCGTTTACGCATTATTTTAATATACGTGCCTGAAGTATCCGTAATAATTTTGGTTCAATTGACTGTATACATTTCAAAAAATAAAGATGGACTCGCACTATTTAACATTCTTACTTTCTATGTTCAAAACAGTTCGAATATAGAATAAAGGTAGACCCTCAGGTAATGAGATTAACATACATATCTAACTATATAGTTTTATTCAAAGTAGAAACCAAGGCACAAGACTATGAACATCGTCTTCAAATCATCGATTATAACGAGTACTATAAAATCCGTTTACTAGCTCGCATTATGGTGACCCCATAATGTACAAAGAAAGATTTGAAATAACCAGTACTTCAGAATTTTGGTTTTTTATTTGTTATGGCCGTTTACAATTCTACAGCATTACTAGCCGAGAATATGTAGCAATTGTAAAGTCATATTAGGAACGTGCCTAGACTACCTATACCAAAAATGGTTTTCCATCATCTGTTTCTACCTTCGTCTGAAAACTTCGTACTCGCATTTCATCAGAGAAAAGTACACATGTATAAACTTTGGGCGATTGGTTGGACTTAAGGAGTGTTGAAAGTGAAAGTAACTTACGAGTTCAACCATTTCTACACAATTGACCTGAAACGCTGAAAGCGGAACGAACAAGTGGGCCAAAATGAAACTAAAAATAAACAACGTGTTTAGAAGACGAACATTCTTAGCACCGTTTCATATGGGAACTAAGGAATTTTAAGTTGCGATAATCATTTCCAAGAAACGTGTCTAGTTCTTAATGGTATTTATTGAATAACGTGTAAAATGGCCGTGAAAATGGTAAATTAATAAGACCGAACACGAAGCTGTTCAACTATTTTCTCAAGTTCAGATTTTTTACGCAGTAAGGTGTCCGCCTGATATAAACAACGGCAATTGCAAGCAAAAACATGAGCGCAAAAATTTACATCGCTGAAGATACAGGTAATTGGCTTCTCCCAAACCCTTCCAACAGTAGCTTGTCGATGCGACAATTATTTCCTAAGGGGTTTGGATAAAGTTTTCTCGAGTAAGTTTTGAAATAGGAATTGCACAAAATGCAGAAGTTACAGACCCTGCCGCGATTGACCTTGCATTAGCCTCAAACTCCATAGACGGCTGATCAAAGCCCTATTCAAACTACACATATGCTTTATACTTCATAACACTCTTAGTGACGAAAATCTACTATACAGCTACACAAATATGTAGGAACATGTAAAACAAGTACAGAGTATTAGTATTAGAAGAGCTTCGCACGAGTATAGTACAAGATAAAAACATACGGTACTGTAAACACCTAATGTAAGAAGACTGGTTAATACGAACTAGATTCGGACGCAAATACATAATTCATGGTTATCACCGAACAAAGCTTTAATCACACATACCTTAAAACTTTTAAATTTAAAGACAGAGTTTAATTAAGCATAGCCCGTTGATTGTTCAAATTGAAGTTGAGAGATATAATATTGTTTACCATTTAAGAACTATGCCAAATAATCTTACGCATCAACAAACTACCTACGTAAATAAAGAAAATCATACATGCAGCACAAAGCTAAATACGTAATAAATTGACGTCTTAAGAAAGAATCCACTCCTTATATTTCGCTGTAACTATACGTATGTAGAGCCTCCAGTCAAATGCTGAGAACACGATCAGATACAAAAAAAATTATCACTGCATGCTTCGAATCGTAGTTCCAATATAAAATGTATTCTTTAAAACTTTTTCCAATGAAGTGATAAAAACATTTTATATATATATTTTAACAAAACCTCGAGACAATTTAGCTTACGCTAATAATGGTAAACGCACGGATTATTTTAATCTTGAGAGCTAACTGCCACTCTTAAGTATTCACGACTGAAATGTGAACTACTCGAATGCCACATGACCTCAACTCATGTCAAGGATAAATCTGTTCTTAGTCCCGGATGCGTCCCAAAATTACGCAACTTTTTCTTAATGCGCTAACGCCAAGAATTTGAAACCAGCGTTGAGATGTTTTAAAACAAAAATTGCCCAAATGACTTGCACGCTAAAATTAGTCATGACAAAAGTAATCATAAGGGAGTCGGTAAACACTGGTCTTGAAGACATCCAGTTTAGCTATCGCTGATATAATAGGTACTACTGAACTAAACCATTTAAATTTCACTCCACTCGAATTTAAAACATTACTAATTTAATCTATCCAAAAAACGTACTACCTTGACACGTCCTTCTCTATCACATCGATTGTCGTTATCAAAATATGAAAAGAATGTTAAAAAAGGAAAGCCCTGAACAGGATACCTCTTAGGAGTGCACACGCCTCAGTACCTAAGCGTTTCAGTTGCTAAGCGTTCTTCCGCTGCGATCTATTAACATAATGCACTTAGTTGACCAGCATACAGAACACTCTAGTGTTCTAGTGTTGACTCTGGTGGACAAAAATACTTCGAATACTATTTAACTTCGAGTCCAGCATACAGAACATAGGAAGACTTCATCTGCCATGCTATCTCTTATGAAAGAAAAAATAGATTATCTTACGAGAACGTGTAAAAAGAACAAAATCAGAAGGCTCATTAGATTATCAAAAGAAAGAAGACTCGCAAAAATATATTTAAGTGCATTTTTAGGACCAATCACGAAGACCTTAGTGGAAATACTTCCGCAGACCAGCGAAAAGGCCCCAATCGAAAACATTAAATAGTAAAATGAAGTGACGCAAAGAAAAAGGATCCCATTTTGAATCGAATTGAAACCCATGCTCGGAAAAACGCAGTCATATTTACCGTGAGGCAGCATCGTTGTTATGGCTCGGCGACACGGAACGTGCCCATAAAACCTGCACGCCCGTAGAGAGCAGGTATTTCTTCATCGGTGACATGAATGACAGCCCTTCCGTTGTGCTGGCGATGGTTTCCGAAGACACTCTTACGCGAAGACACGTTGGCAGGGCTCACTTAACAAGTAATTTTCTACGAACGATATACACCGCTTTCTCTGGGACTCGTACAATATCTTCAAATTTTCCTTGATTATATTTATGTTAGTTGCATGGCATAGATTTTACAGGTTGGAAGTCTGAAAATGGCTACTGCCATCTTCAAAACTCTCATCCGACCAAATCTTACCAGTTTCCAAGTTAAATTTCGTTAACTTCATTGCTGTCAACTTAGCAAGACGTACTTCACTTGAATATGCAAGTGTGTACAGTGTAAAATCGAATGACTATGCTAAAAAATATTGAAAATCTATTGCTTCAATACGAGGCTATTTTTTGATAATGGAATTTGAAAGGAATAAACTTCGAGCACCACTCCAACAGCACCCCTTTAACGATCGAGCCTTGTTACTGACGTATTACTGTTACTGAATAATAGGCTGACGCATGTCTCGCGAAATTTTTTGCACTCCGGTGACGAAAAATATGAATTCACTTCAAGTAATAAGGGCTCGTAAGGTTGTTACAGTCAAGATTTTAGACGACAATAAAGCAGGAACTTTTAGACTTTAGTAACCTTCAAGCAATATACAGTTCTTTATTTAGCCAAGAGATAGCAACGTTTCGCATTTTTTGAGGTCCAGCACGTAATGAACATTGATTCAAAAGTTAAAAACGGCGAAAGAGTGACTTGTTTTCTAAATCTGCTAACAAATTAGTTCAAAGAATAGATTCGGCTAAGCGAAATTTGTTGCATTCTACGCGGATACCAGCTTCCATTTCTGCGAATGTACTATTGTTACTTGCTGTACTATAATTTAGGACTTCATTCGTACTACATTGAAATACTTTCTCTTATTTACTTACGTCTTCAAATGAGTTTTCCGTCACATAGCATTTGTGCTTCTACCCATATTTTTACTTCTGAGACCTACCAATTCTGGCGTAAGTCAACCCTAGTCTATTACGTTCGATATGACTGGTTTTCATGAGGAGTTTTACGAACTTTTTTCGTCACTGTCGTCTTCGGAGTCTGCGTCGTCGTCGTGGTGATGCGTGACATGACGCGGGGCCTCGGCCCTCGCATGAGGGACCATCGAATTTGCACGGCTCAGAATCTGACACAAAGAATGAAATTTGTAATGAATTGCTAAAAGATTATAGCCAAATCTAACGTATAAGTACTCGTGTATGATCCGGCCTAAGCTTGAATCTATCTACCGTTACCAAAGAAAATCATTGAGAGAGCTTGGTTTCCAGTCTAGTGCTATAACTTGGTAGAAACTTCGTCTCACTCGGCAAAAATTTGAACATTTCGCTTCTGTACAATAATCTATTCATAGAGAAGTACTAGCGGTTTATTTTACATTCCATTAATTTAGTTTACTCCATTTAAATAAATCATATCTTAGATATAATAAAAAGATTAAAAAACAGTGCGTTCTGCTTCGAAACGCCAACATATTTTATCAAATTGAACATTTAAACAACTTTTGTAAGGCATACTGAAGATAATCGTGCTTAAATATCTTCAAACTTTCGAACTGGTATGCCAACACTAGAAGTATCCAAAAAGTGATATCGTGATCACCGTACTATCAAATCATTTGTGTTTTCTGGAAAAACATGAGAAAGACATCAGAAAGTTTGCATTTACGAAAGTTACATGGAAGGATATTCGTAAAATGAAGTTAGAACCTTCCAAGAACTCTTCATTCTACCAGCAAAAATGTTTTTGAACGGGTTGGTGCGCTCAAAGTGATACAACCACCAGGTGCAAGATCCTCAATACCCTCACCACAGTAAGGAGTCTCATCAAAGGCGAAGCATCAAACAGAACCAAAAGGGTTGAATGGGCAAAGAATTACATGAAGGTCAATTTCAGCAGTGTAATTTTCCCTGAGTCCCGTACAACGCTCGATGGATCTAATAGGTGTTTATCTGGCTGACTGTTGAACCAGGACCAGGAGCGCGCATTGATCGCCACCAAGGTGGTAGGAGTCACTTTTCGAACAGGTATCCAAGAAAATGAGTTAATTAGCCCTTACAAACTACCGAAATGATTGAAACTGAATTCAAATACATATTGTAACCTCTTGGAGGGCTCTTTTCTTTCCTGGCTAGATGATCAACCAATTTTATTGAAAAGATCTTTGATAAGCTCCCCGGGCAAAAAATTATTCCCCTTTAATTGTTGAAGATCTGTCATGTTCTGGCTATGTTCCAACTACACACAAGTTGGTCGTTTATTTAAGGTATCCTTCGAACTGAATCAGCACGGGTACATTGAGCTGCTAGATAACCAAGTCTTGTCATTGGCACAATATCTGAAAGCAGAAGAGCCCGTTGCTTTGCCTATTTTGAAGAATAAAAACTATCGAGTGCATCAGGGTAGAACTGTCATTAATTTTCATGACAGTCATTCAGGCTACGACAGGCAATTAGATTGACCAGCAAACTCCACAGCTATGAACCCATTAGAAAATTTGTGGGACCACCTTGAAGAAACAGTTACACATTGAGAAGATCGTCCACGTACTGTGACGTCACTACGAGATCAATTGATACAAGAGCGATTTAAACTCTACCCGGGGTACATTAGGACATTTGTAGACTCCATGTCACGTTGAATTACTACCTTTGTTCTTGCTAATGAAGACCCTACTAGCAGCTTACTAATTTTTTTGTCCGGGGAACTTATTTCAACATGATAATCCACCTAGCACAGATGAAAAACCTTATTTCAACATGATAATCCACCTAGCACAGATTAAAAAACACAACCCAAGATTAAAACACACCCAGAACATGGATTCAAAAGGCCCAATTCAACGGTGCGGCCTCTAAACAATACCGATTTGAATCCCATAGATAAGTTATGGTCCATTTTCAACAGGAAAATTTATGCAGACGGTATGCAATACTCAAGCACAAAAATGCTGTGGTAAGCAACAGAGAAAGCTCGCCGATCGATTCAACCATCTAAGATAGCAAATCTGATATCGGCAGTTGACAGAAGCCTCATTAGAGTATTGAAGCATGGAGATAACCATGTGTGTTCATAGCCAGCATTAAAAGTTTTAGTTATTTCGTCTTTTGATTATACCCTCTACTGTGTAATGTAATTGAGTTAAGAAATGTTAAATTCGATCGATAAAATACAGAACAAAAATGTCATTTTTCTGCTCCTATTCGTAATCAAAGTGAAGGTTAAATTAGGGCATGAATGTGTAGATCATTAAAAATAGATAATCTAGAATCACTTGAAAATAATACAAAAATAGCATAAACAGTTTTTAAATTCGATTTTTTTCCAAAAAAAAACATACGCATGTGCATGTACATATACATGCATTTTCTTTTGTCTATTGATTATTCAAGACCAACGATATACAAGTATGTCCCACAAAACCCAGAGTATTTTTTTCTCCGTATCAGTAATACCATCATAAGAANAATTTCTAGCAAAATTCTCGGTTCGGGTTTTTGTGGGACATACTGTACATTCTTTGTCAACAATTTTTCTCTTTTTTAGTTTTCCTTCCTAACGAAACTTTTCAAATTAGGTCGTAGTCGATGAAGGATATTTCTAGTATGCATTTTGAATTTAAATTGGTCTACGTTCGAATGATTCATAAATTCATTATCAAGATAAAGTTGCTTTTAATTTCACAAGAAATTTGAGAGTGAAGTAATATAGAAGTATCATATACAAGAGAAAAGTTAGACACTGCATACACCAAGAAAATAATGTATGAACGAATGTACGTATACATGTGTACGTAAAACAGACTATTGTCCAAATATTACTCTGCATCATCAAGCAGAAAGCACTGTATTGAATACTCGGTAGCGGAGCAATCTATCTACAATGTTTAGTATCAATATGTCCACGACAAATTTAACAATTTATTTATCGAGTGGTGAATTTGTGCTCATCAAAAGACAATCAAGCATTTCTTCATCATTTAGGCATGTGTTGTTGAAGACCAGGGACAAGACCAGTTGTTGTTAAAAAAATATAGGCGAAAAATATGTTGTTAAAGACCAGTTCTTCATCATTCATGTACATGTACTGAATATACAGCATCTGCATTCCACGTCATTGAGAAAACGAACAGATTCAAGCCTTGAAGGTGAAATTAGCATCTACGAACATTTAACCGCCCCAGAGAAAATCTTCATATCTATACAGAGTGACTAAAAAATGGAGACCCAGTATTATGGATACGCCGCGCCGAGTTAGTAAGAAATGCTTAAAACAAAGGCAGTAATTAAGTGAATTTAGGTTTCTTTTTTTCGTCCCCCCCCTGTATAATATGAAATCCTTTACCCTATTGCTTCCTAGATTTCTTGCTTACTTGTAACCGTGCACTTTCTTCAATAATAACATTGGGCATAAATTGAAAACTCTTCTCTCAGCAATCAAATAAGGGTTTTCCAACGTTATTAGGACTAAAATAATTGAATTATTTTCTTTGGATTGGGACGTTTGTTATGCAATGAGAAGAATCATTAGAGGCTCAAACGGGATTTGAAAGTAGTGACCCAACGGATTACGGGTTGGCTAATTTAATATAAATTAATATGAAAGTCATAACTCAAATCAAATTTCTTAATAAAAAATAATGTTGAACTGGCATGAAAGAACTTTTTTGTTTCCACACAGTAACAAGAACACAATTGTGTTCTTAATACACATGTGTGAACATATCTCTATACTTATTTTATCGATTCTTTAACTCACATTTACGACCTGAAACACTTCCACTCACTGCGTAGCAACACATATTAGATAGTTAAGTAATCACATATCACGTGGTGCACTCCTGTATAC
>VOMN01129920.1:0-19822 GCA_014899125.1 Orchestia grillus | reverse complement strand
CTCCTAAGCGCGGATGCGGATACTTCATTGGGCGAATGCGAATGCCAAAGAAGGTGTCGGTGCATGCGGATGCGAATGTGGATTCAAATTCGCCCCGTCTCTATACCATGCTGTGCTGGGTTTAATTAACTAAAATTATGGGAACTGTTGAAGCGAAGTGTACATTAACAGAAGTGGGGAGAGTTGAGGTGTTAGCGCTGAGCAATTTCCTAAAATAATTATTCTGAACTACTTAACTCCCGGTGACGCTGCTGAAACATGCTGACGGTGCTCAGAAAAGCCTCCCTAGAGTCACTCGCCAGTTCTACGCTACGTGAACATCACACGAAAAAAAGGGAATGAACTTCGTGCAAATAAGAAAAAATTAAACTTAGCATAGGCATGAACTGAATTATTTTAAAACTTTACGGAGTCAACACGGTACGAATGACACACAATCGAAAAAAATTTACATCATCCTCATTGAAGTTGATGATATTTTACCTTACTAATATCGATGGAAAGTTTCGACGCGGCGTACCATAACATTGCATGCTTATCAAAAAGCTGTTCAGTGCTGGAACATCACTCCCAGAGCTTTTTTTTACATATCACCAATTTTTCTCGAATATTATTTTCTCAACACGTCTTACACGATTCTTACCGAAAAACTGAGGACCTGAACACTCATGGCAATTTAGCTCTGAAGAATCTGGGAAAAGTTTCTCCCGAAACAAAAGGCTTAAGTCTCATATGAAGTCCCATGGCGTTCCAAACGTGCACTTCTAAAACTCATGTGCTGGACCTGCACAGAAAAGTACTGAGAGCAGAAAGACTGGAAAAATGAAGAGAAAATTGTGGATAAAGCGATGCTTGAGTTTGAAAGAAGGTTTTACGCGCTAATTTTGGAAGTACAGACGGAAATGCAAGTTTTCAGACAGTGCGAAATCTTGTCATACATAAAAGTCTAATGGACGTGATTCTGGCAAAGGACTTGCATGGAAGAAACTTCCCGAAACTACCCAGTTGAAGTATCCAAAAGAGCACGTGGAGGACATTCAAACCAAACTTCACAAATTCGCTTGTTCCCCTGAGACGAAACTTCAGTTGTTTGCGTTTTAACGACCAATCGTACGCATAAAAGGAATCTAGACAGGAAAACCTAGAAAAGAACACAAGGTAGTAGGCCAAAACAGGGCACAAGGGACAGTCAGACGGAGGTTGGAAATCTTTGCGTCGCCCTTGTAATTACATTGTATGAGGCATCAGCAGACTACGGCGTTGAAAGTGAGCGTCATTCCTTGGAAAAATGAATGAATTTCCGCTGGCGGCCGAACACCGGCAGCTTGTTTGAATAAGTATTTGTGTTGTGATCTTAGAGCAGGACGTCACTGGAAAATTTCTTTTCCTGCTTGACTGTTCTATTAATTAAGACTCCTACCTCCAGTCTAACTCTTCTTTTAAGACAGCTACTTCTTGATCGTCTGTTCTTTTAAGATAGCTACCTCCTCCTCCGCGGAACTGCTTTTTTGAAAATCAGTTACATCTGTATTCTTAATAACATATATGTGGTCGTTGTGTCATACTCCCAATCATGCGATACATCCGAACACAAAAGGTTCAGAGCACCTCATTAAAGTGTGTTTTGCATCAATTTTTAGATGTTTAAGAATTTAGGTGAGTAGACATAGCTTTTTAAAGTACAGTAGTTGTAGCCGGAATTTAAAGTTATCGAGTTACACAAACTTATCTTCAATATCAGTGAAATGTGGTATTACAACGCTTTGTACTAATACAGAAAAAACATGGCATTATACCGCGTTTTACTAATTCTGAAAAAATGATGCATTATACAATCTTTCACAAATAATGAAAAAACCTGGTATCATAACACGTTTCAATAAAATTGAAAATGAGTTCTGTGTAACGTGAAAGCTATATTTCAAGCAAACTTTTATTCTATTATTTGTTTTTACCCGCATTAACTATTGTATTTTTGTGCCTTTCACGTACACTGCAGCATAAATCTTCTCATGTGGGTGACTTGGACGAGGGAAGGCGCGAGAAACTGATTTTGTATAGTTCATTTTTTGAACAAAGGCTCACTAGGCAAAACCGGTAATTTCAAGCTTAGTTGAACAACTTCTTGAACAAAGAAAGGAAGATTATTTCTGCAGTAGACAATTGGAAATTCCTAAGTTGAACGTTCGTCACGTTTAATTAAAGCTACACACTCACTATACATTCTTGAATGTTCCAAGTTTATACTTCAGGATGCAAGATAATGGTATACTTCCATTTAAGAAATACTGATCCATCTTGCCTTCTCTCGTACGAATTATCAAGTCGGTAGTTTTATTATATAATGTGACCTGATGCGATACAGAACAGCTCTTTTGGGCATCGGAAAAATCATGACAAGATAAAATATCCCGAACTATTTCCCGAGTTTACAGCTCGGGCAACAATATTTGTTGGCATAAATTAAGTGAGCTTCGCACGTGCATAATCCGCAGCGCGAATATCGCTCGCAGCGAGGAAGGCTTTGTACTTCCGTCTGCTTCAGGCCCGAGTTAAAGGAAACTAAGGAAAAACAAGGCAAACTCGACTTCTAGGTCGAGACTCAAGTTGCGCGCTTCAATAAAAGAGACGGTCTCTGGTTCACTGACTGAAAGAGGAATAAAGAACCAAGCTCTCGAAAGCTTTTTTACAGTTAACGAAGTTTATTGAGGCAACAAAACTAGCAACACTTTGAACTTTTCTACACAAAAACGACGTTTCGTCCCGGGCAGCCTCGTAAAAATGGGACCATCAACGTAGGGTTGTCGGCCCTCATGTGAATTGGACTTCTGAGCACCACGAGTTTCTGCAGCCAGCAGAGACCAAAGTTTTAATTTTGCCTTGGATTTTGTGTACGGAATGTGAATTAATTGCGCCCTGACATATTTTTATAAGCTAGGAAGTCTCCATCGTGGTTTCATCGTTTGCTGTTACATGCATTGTAGCTTGAGAGTTTAGTAATACAACTTCAGTGCCATGTTCCAATGCTGCACAATACGACTACATGTACTTTAGAACTTCGTATCTCACTTTGAATTACATTTTCTTTCTCTGTGTTATAAGTTCAGAATCTGATTTCAAATACTAAAACGATGATTAAACGGCTACAAAGTTTCTAGTCAAAAAATGCTAAAATGCCGCTTCATTTTTTTTATTGAGTGCAAATTAATAAATATCAATCACATGAACAAGTTATCTTTTTCACTGAATCACGAAACAGAAACCAATACATTGGAACAATTTCTACTTACACGAGACATCGGATTCGAATTTAATTTTCTTGACTCATGTTCTTTCAAATACAAATAATGCCAGACTAGCAGGACCCGTGAAAATTTCACGAAAGTTCAGATAAACAAACTTTAGATAAACCAGCCCATGAGAAGTGGTCCCCTCAAGTGTTGGACAGAGGTTAAAGGTTCAGGGCAGAGATAGTCCGGTCATGGAAGCAATTTTCTTCTTGATGATGCGAGTAGTCTGAACTCTATTAGGGAAACTGAAAATGTGCCGCGAAGACTGGCTTTTTATAGCAAAATATGCAACTTGTATACAGGATACTTCACTCGAGACCTGAAATTTCACTTGAAAAGTGGCGAAGCGTGACGGAACGGTGCGTTCGTAGGTACAAACGTATTGATATATAGATGCTCATTAGCATCGTAATTTACTGCCGTGAAACTACCGACTACCGCACTTCTCATTGCTAAGATGAATATGAAGTCAGATATTAAACACATTAGTTGCAGTACGTTCAGATAACAGAATATTCTGAAACATATTTTCCTCACGGCGACGAAATAATACGGGGCTCGAGCGCCTCAATGATAAAAACAACTGAGGCTTCTCGTCGTTTCTCCCTTCCCGCTTTCCTGAGACCCTAGACTCGGTAAAACTTACGGAACTTCATTTATGTTATTCGTACACTTCGTCACAGTTTCAGATAAATTATTATTTTGATTGTTTTTCCCCCGCTGATGCATTCTTAGTTTCTGAAGAACAATTTAATTATTATAACCGTACTTTTATAATGTATCGAAAAAGCAGTCACTTTATACGTAGGGTCAATTCGGGGATGAAAAGCATTTTTCATAGTGGTAAACTCAAACTGAAAAAAATTTCATTGCCTGTGTCAATGTGCATCAGGATAATAAAATGTTTCCAAACGAATTTTTTAATTCAGAACGACTTTAGAACACAGTAATGGAAAGAAGCTCAGCTTCGTCAAGCACTTACAATTGAAGGCAATTAGCATTTTTTTCTCTCGAACGAACTTTTTTCCGCTTCAGTATTCAATTGACCTTGGGAATGGAATCACCCCAAGCAATTCTTCTTCTACCCTCTAGCGAGTCAATTTCATTGTGTTCTATGATGGCTTCCTAAGAAGCATGGGTGAGAACGATTGTAACACTTTAGCTGGAAGCGCCCGAGAATAGCTAATGAGGCAAAATCCCGAGCTCAATTCTGAAGTTCGTAATTTGAGAAACACGAGGCCGGGATAATGATTGGCTGGTCGAGCCTGTCCTGGCGGCGCTGAGTGAACGTGCAGAGGCTCAACTCGACTGCCATCTTGGCAGAAACTTCGACCACTCACTATTTCTTTTTTAAACCGTCAAGGTGCACTGGAAGATAACATGAGAGCGCTTTTAATAACAAATAAAAACAGCGCTTAATGAGGAAATTATTGGAGAAGTGGTATGTAAGACTTTTTTATTTAGAAGAGACGTATAAAACGTTGCGTAGATTGCTTTTGAGAATTGCGCGTAAAGAATTGACTCTGTGTGGATTCTTACGTTGGGCTGTGAATCGAAAAAGTCTGGGCTTGTATGTAGCTCCTGAACAATACATTTAAAACGTCCAAAGCTGGAAGTTATTTTGAGGCATTGGAAGATACAGTCCAAAGGTTCACACATCCATGGAGAGAGCGCATACTTGAATATATACTAAATATCCCATAGAAATACATAACCCACCGACAAACTGCTAAGCCATACAGTAATACAATACTCTAAGATCATACAAGAATACAGTTTTTTACCGACCAAACCTGACGAAGCAGTAGATTTCCAACTAATTGACTACTGTTAATCCTAAAATGCAATAAATCTGTATTGAGTTGGTTGAAAAGGCACAACAGATGAATAGAGAGAAATACGTCTTAAAAAATTATTACTTTCCGTCACTTCTCTTTGCAAGTGGCACGTACTGTTTCATGACTGAACACGCTAAAGGAGTTTCATGACTACACACGCTGACTGAGTTTCATGACTGCCCACGCTAACGGAATTTCATGACTTCACACGCTAACGGAGTTTCATGACTGCACACGCTAACGGAGTTTCATGACTGCACACACTAACGGAGTTTCATGACTGCACACGCTAACGAAGTTTCATGACTTCACACGCTAACGGAGTTTCATGACTGCACACGCTGAGTAATGGAGATTAGGTTTACTCAATTCACCAGAAATGGAAAACACTTTTCTCTGGACAGCTATTTTGTTTGGCAATCGTTTGCTATGAAAGATCCAGTACGACTTACAATTGAAATCTTTCACGTTGACTATTCAGAATGCTGACGTAGGGTAATTTACAGCACTTGGTGTTATGATTCGTGCACGATCGTGGTAAATTTTGATTGGAAATTCTTCAATTTGACGTGATGAAAGAAATTGGAAGTTATTTTATTACTGTGATTCAATCAGAAACGTTTGCAATTAAGTATGTTTATTGATATGTTATTTCTTCTTTTCGAAATGTGTTGCAATTTTACCCCCACCCCGAATTTTTCCATAATACTATGAGCAGGATGAAGTGATATAGAATAAACTAAATTGGGAATGTAGGTGTGAATATGTGCATGAAGGAATATATTTATATTGATAGGTTTACTGTTGAATTATTAATAATGTTGATGTAATATTTGGTAATTATGGCTATACAATTGGTAATTTTGTAAATACAATATTGAAGGTGATGCAGTTCGTTATTATGTAGGTGCAACAGCAATATCGAAAATAAGCTTCAAGTTAAGTATTAGGAATTAACAATAGAAATTAAGCATCTGGTCATAAGTGAAACGTTAGTTCCATGAATATAGAATTGAAAATAAGTTATTGCGAATGGAGTTATGTAGGTCGTGAACATTAAATTAACGTGTAAAATCAGTTAATAGTTCAACACTCCTCCGGTAGCGCAACGATGGAGCTGTGATACTATTTGCTGCTAATCATTTTAAGTGCATAGGCAATATATATTAACCAGCAGGCATAAAGGCTCTTTATTAGTTAATATACGCTCCATAAAAACACGTAGCAGCCCCAGTACCCTGGTTGAGAGTTATCTGCTGATTAGTTTCTTCATGTCCATGGAAAGCTGCTTTCACATTGGATTAGATAATGATAACGATGCGATGTGAAGAACTGTTTGAGATTCGGTGTATGCGATAGTTATAACACTACACAACTCTACATAAAAAGTAACGTGGATTATGGATGATTAGTCGCATTCAGTTCACAGTTCCAAAAAGAGTTGATAACTGCGTATAACATTCAGAAGAAGTACTTGTGCTGGCACAGACGATCGATTATTGTCAAAATTAAAAATGCGAGTGAACAGTCAATGTTAGGTGAGAGCAAAAGAGTGAACTACCGCAATTCGTGGACGCTGCTCTATATTCAAAGATTCTCAGCTAGTAGAGTTCACCAATGGTTCAGAACGCTTCCTTCAAAATTCTAAAATTTCTCAACCCCTACAGGGAGAAAAACTTCTGTGTAACGACATACAATGATTTTCGCATTTTTGTACAAGGTGACAATCTTCAATGAATGATCCCGTGATAGGAGTTGTCCACACTCGTAAGAGACTCGTAATTTGATTTAGATTTGCTCCTGTATATTCTATCATATATGATCGATAGGCATGTCTCTAGCGATCGCAAAGGTGGGGAAATTTTTTCGGTGAGGTTCGATGTTCAGTGCAACGTAACGACGGCGCTTCAGCGGGAACTTTATGTTAATATTTCAATACGCACACAAGACTGAATCTAAAGCAGCCGTTACTTTACGCAGCTAACTTGCATCCGAGTCCCCATGGCTAGAGCACCACTACAACAGTGACCCAGTCCGGTACCTATCATAAAAAAACGATGCTCTGTCAAACGTACTGAAATCTTTTCAGCCTGTGAAATTCAAAAACACCGTCATTGGGGCTCGAAATGAACTAATTGTACAACGTTCATCTATCCAGACCTATATTACAGAGCACGGGGCTTCAAGCGGAAGGCCTTGTCGGAGAGAGCACGCAGTCGTAACACAGACGGCGCCTCACTGCTCGCTGTAATATTTTCTGCACCGGCGAAAGATTCGTTCCATCATCTTTAATGAGAGAGCGAACAAGTTTTCATCGTAATTTGTTCGGATGAAGAGCGAAGACGGCGCTTTGTCTTTGTTTCACTGCCCACGATGCTCTCGCGCGGACGTGAGACATGAAATTACGGTGTAATTTATCAGCACCGACTGTTAGTTGCGTCGGATTCGCGCGGTATTAACTGTTAACAATCTCCATGAGGTTATGATTGTGAACGTTATCGTCTGTCGTTATTCCATCCCGCTACGAAATATTTGAATTTTCTGCGAAATGGGCAGTCTTCACACCTCGACGTGAAGAGCGTAACGACTTACGGACTGCAAACCAAAGAGCAGAGCGAAACGAGTTCGTTTAAGGTTGATAATTCCTTTCAGTGACCATGAGGGATCATTACTTGCGAAAATGATAAGAAATTTCAGTAAAAACGTACTTTACACGTTACGCGCACGAGGTACATGGGCTCAAAATGTATAACCCAATTTCAAGTTCAACAGGGTAGGGCGTGAGAACTTCGTTATTTGAAAAGGGCTTGGTTGAAATGGTGTGCATCGATGGCCGTTAGGAAAATGAACCAAAGGAACGGCTTGAACGGGAGGTTCACCACAGACAACTGTGAACAGAGCGTTCAGCCGCAAAGTTTCTTCAGTCAAAGCTACATCGCGTTTTTTTCTATTGAGGAGTGCTCTAACTAACGCCCGCTCGGTCATAGCGGAACAACGGACTTTTCGGTCACTTCAAATTTCTTCAGCGAGATTGTGTATTGGATCAAAATTTGATTTTACTGTGCATGAATGCCTTCAAGAAAAAGGAGTTGTGTTGAAAAAACATGAAGGGCGTATGGAGAAAGTCACATCAACTAAAAATATCTGATGAGTTCGCTTGCTTGCGCTGCAGTCTTCTAAGCGCTCCGCTCGCAAGCATGCGGCCAGCCTTCACTTCTCAGCACGTTTCCCCAGTCGAATTCTTCACGATGAACTCCCTTTTCCTCCTATTCAAATGGTATCATTCCAATAACTGGCAGAACGCGAGTCTGTACCCAGGTGTTAACCATCTGGTTAACACCTTGCCCAACGACGCACATTTTCGCGTCTCCGACAACGCTCATTACCCTCTCAGTGGCCGACTTGACGACTAGAATATGAAATAGTTAAGTGAAGCAAACCTACGGAACTCCACGAGAAGCCTTTCTATTTGGATCGTGTCACGGTTTGGTGAGCCATTCGCAGAGTAGGAATTATAGTATAAACTTCATTGGAAAACACGACCGTGCCGTAATCGTGAACGTAAACCGTTACATGAGAGTGATCCGGGAATTCATTTTGCCAGCTTTCGAAGAACTTCAACTGGACAGCGTGTGGCTTCGACAATATGCAGCTACAGCCCATATTACGAGGGTGTTATTGCCATGTTCGAGAAAGGCTTTCCCAGGGTAGTTGACTTCTCGGAACAGAGAAGTAATCTGGCATGCATTCTTGCCAGAATCAGTCCCGTGTGATTATTTTCTGCAGGGTTATCAAATTTTTAGCCTATAAGAGCAGCCCGCAGTCCATGGAAAGCCAGCACTGCACGCCTGAGCCAAAACTGCTAGTACATCGGTCGGTATGCTATGAAGAGTGGACCGTGACATCTCAGTTCAACTGAATTAGCGTATCAAAGATGGAGGGCAGCCCCTGTAAGATCTTCTTTAAAAAAATGAACAATTTTTCTCCTAAGTTGTGTGACACGATATAAATATAAATAAACAGGTATGAAACAGGTATTGTTTTCACTTCATTTTTAGGTAAAGAAGTTTCCCCGCCCAACTCTGTACCTTCACTGGGTGCAACACTGAAGAGCCAGGATGAAGAAAAATTAGATGAAGAAGAGCCAGGCTGATTAGAGGTTCCTCCATTTTCTTGAGATCCGTCACTGACTGAGACAATAAACTTGGATAATTAAATTATATTGCTATACAAAAACTGCTTCTGCGAAAAAAAATTCTCTAGGTATAGCGCTCCATATCCTTTTGAATTTTCTAAAATGACTTTTGGAGAAGGACGTTTATAGTGATACATGTTCAATGCACGCTGAGCCATGGCACATCTGTGAATACAAATATTCTACCGGCAATGAAAACACCTGTTCTAGCTGTTCATGGGAACACCTGTTCTAACTGCTCATGAGAACACCTGTCCTAGATGCTAATGAGAACACCTTGTTTTAGATGCTAATGAGAACACCGTGTTCTAGATGCTAATGAGAACACCAGCTGCACCTGTTAATCAGAGCACTTGTTCTAGCTGCTAATGAAGCACCTGTTCTAATTTCTTATGAGAACACCTGTTCTAACTGCTGATGAGAACCCCTTCTAATGAGAACACCGTGTTCTAGGTGCTAATAAGAACACCAGCTGCACCTGTTAATCAGAGCACGTGTTCTAGCTGCTAACACAAGTACCGTTCCATTTTTTTGATGGCCTCTTTGTAGACGCCTCTGCTAAGTTAATGACTACCCCTGAACAACATCCAACTAAGCTTCAAAAACAATTCTGAGCCCCAAATATTGCTCAGGTTAAGAGGCAAGTTAATTAGAATGCACACAGGGATGTTCACAAATAAGGCATCCCAAGGAAGGTGTCGCTAACACACACACTCCCTAATGCGACCTAGCAATACGTGAGGGCGAAGTAAGACTGACAGTTCAGGTCGCTCTAGAGTCGTCGATGTCAATGGGAGGTGCGGTTTGCCCTGGTTATTCTCATCAGTTACTGAACTGGTCAGGCAGAGGGCGAATTTCTTCTTTTATGCGTTAAAATTAGGCCGTTCTCTACTGGCCTAAATCCATTAGGTCTGTGTAAGATGTGACCATCTTCATAATGAGAATTTTGTAGGAATATCTACGCATAATGATGTAATGATGATGATGATGGGTAGAAATATATATATATAACAATTCATCTGGTCGTTCTGGAGTCAGAATTTTGCTTCTGCATACAATTCTGTTGGGAACGACTTGCACTCCTGGACGATTGTGAGAGAACTTTATTCCTTTCAGTTATTCATTATAAATTAAAAGTATGACAATAACTTTACGTGTTTTTTTAGAATAATTTTAAGATGTTGGTACGGAATATGTGATTGAAATAATATATGAGAAAGACTTGCTCTTCAGATAAAGTATAGCAGTTACTCCTCGAAGTCAATTTTCTGTGTTAGAAATGCTTTCTTTAAAAACTCTTCATGAATTCCTGAATCAGTCCCGGCATTGGAACCCTGGGTGCAACATAGAACCTTATTCTAGGAAAAATATTTTAGAAGAATCGTAAGATGAAAAGATTTCATTTCTAATAATGCACTCAATGAATTATTTTACTCGGACATCACATTCATTCACTGAAGTTTTTAATAATTTCATAACTAATTTAAAGTTGAAACAGCCTTCCCACGAATAACACGAACAAAAATTGAAACGAACCATGTCCCCTGAACCGGACTCTAATGTAACTGTGCGATGCGACAGCAGTTGTTAATGTCATTCAATCAGCGTTAGGACCAGCCCTATCTGGGGAGAAAAACGGGACTTTCGAAGTAAATTTCTAGGTTCACAGAAAATGCAGCATGGCAGCACGCCTTGGTGCACAATGGTGATGTAGAACCTTAGTAAAATAACAGCGACATAGCAAAAAGCAACAAAACAAGAGAGCAGCACAGCAAGAGAGCAACACAGCAAGAGAGCAACACAGGAAGAAAGCAACACAGCAAGAGAGCAACGCAGCAAGAGAGCAACACAGCATGAAAGCAACACAGCAAGAGAGCAATATGGCTCTGTTGTACTGCACCGAGCTGCAACGCCACCTCGCAACAGAATAACATAGAGTCAAATTAAAACAACAACATTTGAACAAAGTAGAAAATGATAATCAACGTAGCAACGTGTAGAGCTTTATCGTACTATACAAACCCCCTAAAATAGCTACGTAGTATAGCACGACTGCAATAGTTACCTACCAACTTAGCATAGCAGCAAAATAGCTTTAAATGGGCGAAAGTAGAAACATACTGGTTGGATTTTCCTCTGTTATGGCACACTTCTGAGTTTCAGAGCTCTAGAATTGTTGCATTGTGACAACTACATTGAAAAAAAAAGAGACATTATTACAAAAAATTGAGAAAATGACGACAAATACCAGCATGGCTATGCAACAAAGTGTGGTGCTGTATTGGTATTTTACGATCTCGCATAATACTTATGAAGCAGCATGAAAAAAATGCAATACAAAATCATAGGTTTCTTTCAACAGGAAAAGCAGGCTACAAATAATTTGCAGATCTAGAGTGGCACAATATGAAGAGACCCATTGAACCACAAGACGGCATCTCTTTGTATCTCGTCCTAAGATGTGATCCTAATTCCAAATGAGATTCAAGCACTCAACTGACTCCCTAAAGAGTATAATAGATTTCCTCTGAATCGACCCTGTTCTTTACTCGGTGGTTCACAAAGCGCGCGCTCGAGATAGAGCGCGCCGATGCTCAGACCCTCGGAATGTGGATCTCAAGTGGCAGGAGAAGGTGACCGTAGCTACACGTGCGGTTGGTTGTGTTCTCGAGGGCGACAGCTTGAAGGGCTTCTGTTGACATATAGACGTGTTACTGAACGTGTCTTCACAACAGCTCTCGCCTCGCGCCTCTCTCTCTGAACTGCCCTTTGTACGTAAAGCCACGGTCTCCTCTCGAATTGACTTCGTCTTTCTAGTCCCCGGCTCAAAGCACGTGGCTGTTAAAACTTTTCCGGATTTGGAATTATCCGGTTTTGTAGGAGTACGCGTTAGAAACAGTGCAGTTGGTGCATAAGGTGTGTACATTTGTTGTGGTCCGCTAAAGTCTGTGAGTTGTGTAATGACAGCGCAATTGTTAATTGAAGTTAATCTGACCAGTTAATCAGAATAGAAAGCGATTGATACATTTGTGCTGTTTAATGTTTATGATAAAATTTGCCTGTGAGGATACAGTATTAATGATTATAAGAAATCTAGGTTTTAGTGAACTTAAGATGTTCGTAGCAATTGATTTTAATGTAAAGCAATGTCTCTAATGAAATCTAATCTAATACTATGCCGAATTTAATAATGAAAAATGTTCCAACAATTGTAATAAAATAAATGACTACATAACTTGTTTTCCCATACGAGCAGGCTCGCAAAATATCTCGCTGTAGTATCTTTCAAAGACATGCATGGTGATTAACGAGCAAAACTTATTTTTGGATCGTTCAACAACTGAATACGTTCTTAGACTGTAAAGAAGTTAGATAATCATATCCGTTAAATTTGAAACTACATTCAAGAGGTGATGAAATAGTTGGTGAGTGATTTTTTGGGAATTTTATCGTAGTTTATGAATCCCAAATAATCTTGTAAAATTTAATGCAAGGGTCTTATGAAAAGCGTAAGGGCTTTTTTACCGGGACTGAAGTTCTTCGGTTTTCATCCATGATAAGTTTCAAGAGCCCGAGATTTTTAAAATATATTTTTGACGATGGTCTCTCTGGGCGAGGGTCATTTCCCTGGCTTGACATTTTTCCTCAAAATTGGTAAATCCCCTCAGGGACCGCTTTTTTGCACACACTAGTTTCGTAGAGTTATTCCAAATCGTTTACCGCGTTTATCCTCTCTATTGAAATTTCATGCGAAATTTAATATTTGATGCAAACAAGCAGGTAAGTTTTCATTCAAAGAACGGTATGATTAGTGCTATATTTTCAAAGTGCTTTGAACTTTCGAATGAAATAAATTGGAATATGACTCCATAACATTTCGTAGAGCCTAGCAATTTTGCTACTACAAAACCAAGTTCACTATTTTCGAAACTTGAAGTATTTTCTTATGTTTCAAAATAAAGTGTAGGTGGTACTGCCCGCTCGCGTAATTCTTTTTCTGTGAAAAGCAGCAATCAAAATTGTAAGAACTGTTTACATTAATTAACGTACAAAAGCTTCTTTCTTTGCAGTTCTAAATTTACAGGAAAATAAAGGGGAAAAACGGTACTACTCACACGCGAGAGAATTCTAATACACGGTAAACCCTGCACCTGTATACTGCGTATCAAACAAATTTATATATTTGAAATTGAATACACTAGTTGGTACGTTTGGAAACACGAGCTTCATTAAATTGTATCTTTGTTACAGTGCTGCACAGATCTGTGATTCCCGGATAATGATTCTCGCAAGCTAAATAATTAGTCGACATGTTTTTTCAGGAAAATCATCAGCATATTTTTCTTCAATATGCGACAGAAATATTTCATTCATTATTAATAGCAGATAAAAATTCACCACTTAACCACGTCTTTTTCTTCTGAGAGCACTAGTGTGTTATTAAAGTTGCAAAAGTTACACATTAAATTTCTAAAGTTTGTGCTCGAATAATTTAATAAATTTAGCATGAAAGGTGTAAAAACAACAGAGCAATCAGGATACTTTTGTGAATAAGCAAGGATTACTTTATCTGTGCTCCATATGAGAAATAATTCTACAACTCAAATTTACCCACTGGGAATTTCAAATGAAAATTCAAGGTGCCCTTAAAGTATTTCCCTGATTTCAAAACTTTATTACGTACAAACTATGTTAGGTAAAGGCTTAAGGTTTTCGCCAATTTCAACAACAATGACTACAGTTTGTTTACATTACTCATCAATTTCAACATGCTCTAGCTTTCTTACCTGGAGTACGTTGAAGGCGTTGCAAACGGCATCAACGGTTACTCCATTCACACTGGGTCTACCGCTTCACTACAACGATATTCGCAGTCTCTGGGAAATTTGTATGACGGTCTTTAATGTTTTTAACAAGAATTTAACATCTCATAGATTTCATCGATACACATTTCTGCATTTCCCTTGAACTGCAACGTGGTACCATACCACACGTTTTGCCTCGTGGTACCATAACACACAGAGCTTTCTCCAGCAATGACACCATTTCGGCTATTCTTGACTGAGCTGATGGATAGAGTGATCGCAGTGGCATCTATAGGCAAACAAAAGAAATAATTATCCTCAATAATTATAAAGTTATTAATCTCATTAATCAACGAATGACTTTACGGAGGTCATGTACAACCGGCATTTAGCACAGTGGTAAATTACGTAATTAACGAACATGGGCTTTTTCCAATTCATTAACATTCCTGCACACACATACTAGCGCACATACATACAGACATACACTCACACATGGTACGTTTTTTTGTAATTCCCGTCCTAGAAATATTTCCTCAGATTTTTGGATACTGGTCTGTAACATCTGCAATTGAACCAAGTGTCACCCAGTTTCTGCATGTTTCCACTGCACGCGAGAAAACGGATATTTCAACAGTTTTTCGTATGACTCTGACTCGACTGTAATTCCTCTAAGGCATAGACATCTATTTTCTCGTCGAGCTGCTCAAAACTTTGTGGAATATTTTATTTGAAATTATTTTTTGCATGGAAAGCGTTGTACATTATGGGCGCTGTGGCTCATTTCCTACATATAATAAATAAATTTTATCTTGGATCTTTTTCACAGATTTTCTCAAACATCCCCTCCAAGGCTACAGATGGAATTCCTGAACAAGGTCGTTGCGACAAGAGCAGTGTTGGTGAGTGATTTATTTGAATTTTTCATACGTAGTGAAGCATGGCTCTATTTATCTTTAATTCCTAAAACTTGAGTTTGTTTCACTCTGAAGAAAATTTAAACTGTTGTCCTAGCTGGATTTTATTTCAGTTTCGCAAGGATAACTCAAGGTGAGAGTGAGTGAAAGAAAGAATACAAGACTTGTGAATTTCTTACAACTTTTCACGCTAAATTCTGTAAAAGGAGTTCACAATTTTCTATTTAACAATTTCTCAGTACCCAAAAGTGACCGTGTTGTCTGTTAAACCAACTTCTTCACTCGAGTTACCTTATCTTTAACGAGAGTAAAATTTGATTAAGAGCACCGTAGATAATATAGCAAAAGGGTGTGGGTGACGATGATGACCAAAAGGTGGAGTAGTTATGTGATTGAGCGTTTTATATCAATGAGTTTATCCTTCCCATTAGAAACCGAAGTATCCCTCGTGAATGAGGAATAGGAAACAACGAGTCTCATGAGAACTTGAGATTTCTCTTTAATTAACAAAATATTCAACCAAACGTGCAGTACTCGCTCGATGTGGCCGCGTGTGCAGACAGAGGGTAGCATTAATTAACCTAGTATGTTTGTTGGCTCAGTTTGACGCATCGAGTCCTTGACATGCAAATAGTTCTCCAAATTTATTCGAAAATTATCAATGTTATTTACACTATTTTTAATGATCTGTTATGAAGACCAAGGTGTTGAGTTAGCCTAGTTGCCAGAGACACAATGTTCCACCGGCAGTTGTGCCGAGAGTCCAGATAGTGCTTCAGCTGAGAAAATGTATGTGGTATAACAATTACAACAATACCAAGCAAAATTTCAAGAAGGAGTGTGGCATCTCTGGAGCTCTTTGAAGGTTAAAGCTTGCAAATTTTGTTGGTTTATTTTAACACTTCAATATTTGACGATTTCTTTAAACGTTTTAATATTTGATAATTTCGTTTAACGCCTAAATAGTGGATGGTTTATTCAAACGCTTGAATATCGGTTGGTTTAGTGTAACGCTCAGATATTTGGTGTTCTATTTTGACGCTGACCTATTTTATGATATAATACCGTTTTGAGATAACAGTGATAGTTTATCGTTCAGAGATGTAATGGTTAGTGCAAGGGAAAATGATGGCTCAGCGTAATCCTAGATGTTCAGTTTTGATCGGTTGATCGTATACTGATTCATTTCACCAAATTGCTGTGATGTTTATATCCATTCGGTGATGTGGAATCAATTGCAGCTCAATTTTGAAATGTTAACTATAGCTCAATGTCGTCAAAATACTCGTAGCTTATTACGTAAAAATTTTAAAATTTCTCATCATAATTTAATGCTGGTACATCATCCATAGCTTGATACAGGAATATTAGCGATAGTTTAAAACTGAGCAATTAACTGTATTAGAAAACAGATCCTAGACATGGTTTAACCCCTAGTTAACTCGTTCGAAGCATTTATTTACCTGAAGTAATTTATATTGGACCCACGTGACAAAAAGCTGGCATGAGCACATACTCCTCATGTGGGCCCAAATAAGCTACAAGACATTTAGGGCGACCCACAGACGAGGCCAAGCTTGTAGATAGGGGCATATTTAGTTTATGTTACAATAATGTTTGATGATAATAAACAATGCTTCAGGGTATATAGGACTCATTCTGCTCTAATTTGTGGTTCCCTAATGAAGGCAAGTTATCCCCCCAAACTCTTGATTACGCATAAAAAAAGCTTACTCGTTGATTCTTCGATCTCCCTCAGCATAAGCCATCTATTTCCCAGTGCACTCATTCAGCTGGTTTAAATTCCAATAATAACCTGAATATAGTACGAGTTCTTTGAAAAACCTACCAGTGGAAGAGTTAATTGTTGTTTCACGCCAGGATATTGATCGTAGTTAAGAACTAGAACACTATTATTAATTAAAGGTCAGCATACTAATTGTAGTTTAAAACCAGCATACCAATCTTAGTTAAATACAAGTATGCAAATCGTAACAAGAAACTAGCATGCTGATCTTAGTTCAAAAATAGCATGTTAATCATAGTTAAGAATTAGCGTGATAACCATACTAACACTTTGACAACGATTCTCAACACGTAAAATTACATGCTGACAAATATCTGTACTGTGAATTGAAAAATAGAGGATTTTGGTTCCACAAATTTGGTTACCTTATTAATTTTAATTTTAATCAGACCTAGCCTATTCGATGAATGAACACAAATCTGATGAAAACTTGAATTTATAAATTATAGTGCTTTGGTTACGTTAGGTTAGGTTAGGTGATCGCGTGTACCATATATAGCCCACTTTAAAGGGATAGCATAATAATCTTAGTCCAGGGCTAACATACTAGTTTTGTTAAATGCATGCATACTAATCGTAGGAAAAACCAGTATACTGATCATAGGTAAATGTAAACAAACTAATCGTACTTAAAAACTAGCATAATTATCGTTGGATGCAAGTTACTAATCACAGTTACATGGCTAACATCGCAACATAAAACTATGATTAGTACGAGTATGCTTGCATCTAACTGCGATTAGTACGCTTGCATCTAACTACGATAATTATGCTGGTTTTTAGCATTCTGCATAACCACAGCTCTTGTCAAGGGCTTTCATCTAGCACCCCCCTACCATGACTTTTCAAGAGCACATCACAACTAGCACCCCACTAACACGACATCCATGAGATTAACCTGTGCCCAGGTGGTCGTAATGAGCATCGCATACCTGGCGGGGGCCCAGCTGAGACCAGCTGTGGATAGTCGTGCCATCTACGCCTTTCTGGGTCCCCCTGCTGACCAACGATCTTCACAGCTGGCTTCTATGGCCCATTATAAGCCACAGCTGGCTTCTACATCTTCTCCCACATCACAGGTGGCTTCTACAGGCTCTCAAACATCACAGCTGGATTCTGTAGACTATCGTAAGCCCCAGATGGCTTCTACGACCCCTCGAGCGTCACAGCTGGCTTCTGTTTCCACTCGTACATCAGCGCAGGGTCTTAATAAGTTCAGATCTAACCCAAACTATTCTCCTCCCCGTGCCTCCATATCTCATCGCTTCTCGCTCACCCCTGAGCGAATATCGGAAAGCCTTCCGCCTTCTGTGATTAGCGGTCCCCCTCGCCCAAACGATCCCGTTCTTCCACTGCCCAATTACAGCTCGTTTTCGTTCGATGTCCCCCAGAGCAGCAGCTACTTGCACGGGGAGACGGAGAAGTCTGTGAAAGATAATTTTTCTAAACGTAAAAATTCAGTGGGATCTCATGGAGAAAATATACTCTCTTTGGGCACTCGTGGAGGAGATAGGGAGTACGAAGTAAATGTTCCGTCTGATAATTTCCCGTGGGAGCTAGGATCAGTGGCAGATCCTCAAGCGTCAAGACCTATCATTTACGAATTGGTGCCTGCTCTTCAGTCTTCAGAAGATGAGGTCCACAAATCCCATCTACAGAGGTACCAGTACAGACTGCAGCAATTTAGTCTGCCTGAACGAGTTGATATCGGTGAAATGAAGCCGCGTTATCAAGAAGAATTAAAAACTACTGTTTTTTTCCGTGGGATTGATACACCCGGTAGAGCAGACGCTGCAAACGACGGCTTGCCTGCAAGAGGGGACAATGAAGCTGCGTTTTCGTCAAACGCCAATGCATATTTTCGATTAAATGAGGAACGATCAAATGACCTCAAAACGCCTACGGGGACACCAGAACACTCCAACGTGAGTAGAAACGACGGAAATGATGGCCGTTTAAGGTTCAAAGTAAATAGTACTGCGATCAGAGATGGAAACGCCACATCCATTGCACACCTTACCCAAGCCTTACAGAAACGTATTGGTAACGAGCTTGATGCCCGGCAACTAGAAACCTCAATCTACAGCGCTCTTTCAGACGAAAATAGACATATGGACTCCGTACCCCCTCAAGCTTCTGAAAATTCAATCAAGGAATTCCCGGAAAAAATTCGACCATCTCAAATCTCGCACGACGGGAACTGGTCCAGAAAATTGAGCCCTGAAATCGAGAGCACAACAAGCGTAAGAAACCCGCAAGAAGTTTTTCAAACGGACGACAATGTTGTGCTTTCGAAGCCCTCAGGGTTCACTCGGCAACAAAATTCAGTCTCCCTGGAACGAAATATTTCCTTGCAGATTGATGACGCAAGCAACAAAGATGAATCAGGCTATGGAGTTGAAGATGATTCTGACCCACTTTGGAGCGCTCAGAGCCCGGAATTGAGCGTCCTGTACGACCGCATGGAAAACAACGCTCGCTATTTTTGTTACAAAAGAAATACAAATGACTTTGAACATCTTCTCTCACCCGATGGTAGCTTCACCGACTTGCAGGCAAGTTTTACTCATTTATAAATTCGCAATTAAAATTTTGGACACAGTCTTTCAAGTAGCTCGAAGGGACCCAGGCAGTCACTAGAATTTAACAATCACATTATTGTTAATTGGACCATGCTTTTCAAATTCTAAGGCTCTTATAGAATTCAAAACGACACTTGAATGGTTTGAGCTTATTTAAAAATTTCATGCTGAGTATTTGTAGTGATATTACGTTCCATTGACGCGCTTCTGGGACACAATAAAATCGATAATATGCGTGTACGTTCTTGGGTTACAAGCATGCACCCTTCTCCCAACTGCAGTAAATGTGTAGTACCAATTTTCATTGTGAGATATCACGAAAGCCATTAGCTAAGGTTGTATGCGTTATTATGCAATAAGAGTGTAGAGTGCGTGGGCAACTTGAAGA
>VOMN01129909.1:0-19306 GCA_014899125.1 Orchestia grillus | reverse complement strand
GGCAGCTGAGGGCATCACAGACCTGTTATTGCTCTCATTCTCCTATGGCTTCAGAGCCATCAATCTTTTTGAATGGTGCCTTTTAGTCGGTCGTTGTACTTTGAGAAAATGCTATTTCTCTTACATGGTGTGCCTTGCTACTGAGCGGAATAGAAATGCTTGTTGCAATATGTTGTAGATCTGGTATTTTAGTTAGGTAGACTTGATCTGGTTTTTGTTTTACTTCTCTCTCACGAAACATGGTGTTCATCACTAACGACCTCGTGCACAAATATCGTCGTCATCTTACATTGATATCGAATTCAGTCTTCTATATTTTTCCATGTTATGCTCACTCCCACTGTTGGTACATTATGTTAATATATCGTCGTTGTTGACGCTTTTTGGGGAAATTTAAAGAATAACTTGGCTTCTCCTTGCAGGCTACTCTGTTGTATATATCTTTTCATCTACCTGTGTTTGACACCTCTAATTTTGATTTATTAGAAAATAGTTATTTTAGTATGAAATTGGCATTTATTTATGCAAGCAGGTATTCCATTTTTTATGGGGAGCGGTTCTTGCCGTGTTGTGAGTGAACCTGTGCTTCTTCGGCCTCTGTGCAGTGAGTGCCAAACATCACGTTAAGATTATATTTTCATCTGATGAAGCACAAGCACACACGGGACAATATACGAGGTCCATCTTAAAAGAATCTCTTATTCCCACAGCCTAGAACTAATTTAATGAAGCTTTAAGCAGCACAGTAACCCATTCATTCAATGCCCTTAGTCGGCAGCCACGTAAGAACTATATCTTACTTCGCGTAAATCTTGCTTTCCTTTTCTAGCAAATTTTATCGTGTGGCTTGAGTTGAATTTCTCCTCTTGTAACTCGGCTAGATAAGTATGCATAGTTTCTGGATGAGGCGAATGAACTTAGATTCGATAACCTGTTAGACAATATGAACGTTGCCTTAGTTTTATTCGAGCTTCAAGTATGTGCCACCTGACGCTGTTAAATTTTGCAACTCGGTATTCTATCTTAGTTACTAATCCGCTGTACAGACGTATGTGACTAGAAAATTTTCAGTGCAGCTCAAGCAACCCCTTCGCAGGCAAACAAGAATTTCTGTTTCCCCTGTCGGCTCATTGCTTTTTACATTTATGAATCACTCCAATTCCAATTTCTTCGTCACCATTTCACTTGAAGCAGCTTGCTGCTCGATTAGTATTTCAGCGCAGCAACTTTTCAGACACTTTTGTAATGCAGAGAAATCTTGAGGGTTCAGCAATTTCCTCTTTCTTCAAGTTTCGTCATATACCTAGAGTCGCATCATCCTAGACCAGGACTTAGAGTATGCCGCGATGTGCCTCCCATTCGAGTTACCTTACGACAAACAGTAAGCGAACGCTGAGTGGTGTACCAGGCGTCCCACACAAGCAGACGAGCGTCATGCAGCATCGCTCATTGTGAGCAATCCGTCGTTTCTTGACACATCAAAATTTCGATCACAGCTTTGTGATCTCAGCGACGTATTTGAAAGCTCCTTTTTATTGGTTGTTTACTTACGCGCCGCTTCTCTTGATTGGGCTTTTGACATTCTGGGGTTGAGCGCTCACTTCCTAAAATGAATTCCAACTGTAAATAGTATTGTGTTCTATCGCTCTACTAGGCACGATGTCAGCTCGTTCCGTAATTTCGAATACTTCATTATTATCAAGATGAATTATAGTTGTTATTGGTTGACAGAAAAACGAGCAAGTTTGAGTGCGGCATTTGTCCTCAGTTACATTTAATTAATAAATTTAGAAAACTAAAAGATTTATTGAAGCAGTGTGACATGGTTATGATATAAATCGATCTTTTACATCCATGTCGATAACATTTTTTCATGCGTCGAACGGATAATATTTGTTCTCGTGTTAATTTTAGGACTGCTTTTCCTGAAAACTAATTTTGTTGCTAATGTCAGGATCAGTTACAATTTTTACAAATCGTCTGGTGTGAAGGTTTGTTTTAAAATTATGTAGTTGAGTTTTTTATGTATTTATGATATTTCTATTGGTTTATACATTTACTCAATGTTTTTATGGAAACTCATTCTAGTTATGTGGTGTCGATTTAATGTATTTGCAGACATGGATGTGGATTTCGAACTCGAAAGGTCTGCACCAAATATCTCGGAAGTACTTCTCAATACTCGTGATTAATTTGTTATGCAGGGAAAATGCTCTTGCATAAGAATGTTTTAACTAGTTCTTACGAGTACCGGTGCACCGCAAGGGAGAGTATTGGATTTTATTCATTGAATCCTTTTGATGCGTAGTTGTTGAAGCAGAAATTTCAATGCGATGTTGAAATGCATGAGTTTTCATAAATTTAAATTACAACAGATGTGTCATCTTAGATTATTTTTTCGCTTTACGGTATTGAATTGTGCGTCAGCATTCTTATTTAGGAATACTTCCCATAGATTCTATTCATATGTCATTGATGTACCTCAGCAGTACAGGTGAGTGCATTCCAAAGCGAGTCAAAGTATTGACATTGCTACTGAAGCTCTATTCCGCAGTTGATCTGTACTGCTATTTTCACTGATCGGTGGATGGCACACAGTTGTTTGCTGGTTCGCACGTGCTAGAGAGCCCCTTTTCTGACTTCCGTACGTAGCGAGCGAAGAGCATAATGTGGGATCAAAGCGTAAGCAAGCCTCCGTCAAACGATTAGCAGCGGTCAAGCAATTTCCACTCCTCAGTCTCCAGCGCACACACTCCAGCGTTCTCTGTTGACACACACCCTTCTCTATGCATGCGAATAAGAACGTCCGTTTACCAAGAGTACACTTCCCTTTGCCACAGTCCATAGTAATTGGTGATAAAGGCTTCTATTTAATTAACCTCATCCGCCTATTTTATTTGATATTTTCGAGTTTTACCCCTCAGGGGGCATAGGATAGGCCATAGGCAATAGAGGTAGGTTAGTTAGGTTTGTCTATCCTATGCTATGGGGACTAGCGCCCCCAGGGGAGCCCCGCTAGGCTACCTCAGCTTTAGATAGGCCTTCGGGACTTCTATTTTTCATGCCCACTTTGCTTCTTTCCGTTTTCATTCCTTCTTAGTTATTTCTTATTTGTCTTTCTTCCTCTTCCTTCTTAACTTGCTGTTTCTATGCGCAGGGGATCTTGTGTGGGAACACACCCTGTGCATAGATTCCCCGTTCTCCTAAGTCCATACTAAATGGTCCCTACTCTTTCGGTGCGAGATAGTCTTGAGTTGCTGAAGCGCTGCTTTCACTACTACTACTCATACTCATTTCGAGTTTTAGTAATTTTTCAGCAAGAGGGGTTAGTTTTGTACGTGTTACTTTTTTATTTTATTTCCGCGTACATGTTACCGACAAGGTTCAAGGAGTGTGTTCAGGATGATGGGAATTTTTCATCCTCGGTTTAATTTTATTTTTGTTTCATTCATTATCAGTAATCGAATATTATCCGTTTAGTTTTTGCCATAATGCCTTAAGTTTCAAATGCAGCCTGCGTCCAAATCTAAATATTGGACGTTCCAAAAGTTGTCGTTCACTTTTAGTTTCATTGTTTTGTTTTAGAATAGAATCCGGCAACTAAATATGTGTGATTATTACAAACAAAAAAGACGGTACTGCGTCCAAATTTATTGAGAAGAAAATTTCATTTGGCATACTAGTATCTCTTTTACGGTCCCGTATTCTATCGCCCAATTGTGTACTACGAAGTGTTCGTGATAATATTGGGGCTGAAATTGCCACCTCTCTTCACTCCGTGAGCTCTACACCATCACTTCTGTCCGTACGTCTGTGCTGCTGGTGTAGCGGGTGTGTTGGATGGTTGTGTCCTAATTAGGTGTGGTGTAGCGGGTGTGTTGGATGGTCATGCCCTAATTAGGTGTGGTGTAGGGGGTGTTTTGGATGGTTGTGTCCTAATTAGCTGTGGTGTAGCGGGTGTGTTGGATGGTCATGCCCTCATTAGCTGTGTAACGGCACAATCGCTTGTTTGCTGACTTTGCGAAAATCATGAGCTGAAGATGTTTGGCATGGTTTGTTTCTATTTCGATTAATTTTTTTGCATTCTGCGTGATTTTGGCTTTCTGGATAAATTTTGTTGTTCATCATGAACAGTAAAATCTCTGTTCAATGAGGATATTCATTTAGAAAAGTTACTCTTCGTTATTTTAGCGTGCACACCAAGTATTGAATCATTTGCGCTTTTTGTTCAGTCATCGCGATAGCTGATGTGTTGGTGATCACACCAAATCCATGTTCAAGATAATCCTCTACCCCTCAGCTCGCTTGATCTCAGTTCCTCTTTGTTTTTCGTACCAGAAGGAAGCGAGAAATCGAACTCTTTGCTGTCGGACTTTCCTCATCGATCGTGTTTCAAAGGTTTCACTTGGTCGTTGCTGTGGTTTCGATTCTTGTTGTTGAATTTTCATGAAATTGTAAGCGGTATTCCTTTACAAGTGCAAATTGTTCATTTTCATTTTTAATATATTTTTCATACACAATTTTTGAAAAAAAACACGTGATATAAAATGTATCGCTGAACAGATGTAATTTGGCAGGTGATCGTGGCATGCCATTATGAGGGGAAGCCATAACTTTCGCTGATTTTTTTTCTGATTTCAATAAAAATTCAAGGCAATCATTGCGCATTCTTGAGTTATACGAAACCATATTGAACATCTGGGTACGGAAGTTTCTAAATAATTATTGGTCGATTTTTTGCCGAATTTAGAACAGTCCCAATTTTTCCGTTATTTTATTATTTTCATAGCCCAATTCGAAGGTCTTCTAGGAGTCTCCAAGTCGCTGAATATCACTCTATTAACCAAAGCTTTCATAATCTCAGAATCTTTCCGTCGAAGTTGCTTAAAAAATTGTTTGTAGAAAAATTGCTGTTTTCTGTGTCTAAAAAGTTGCGAGAGTAAAAATGGTGTCAACTCCATAATAGTCTGAGCATACCTGATAGCAACTGGCAGCAAGGTTAACACTGAGAAGTTGTTTAACTTGTTTTATACAGTAAGCATCAAAAGTATTTGGCACGTTGAGTTTTCTTATCCATCATAAATTTTTTAAGATAAATTGCAATGAAACGAATATCAAGTATTTAATGTAGACATTATCAATCTAAGCATTAGAGACAATTAAAAAACGATTTGAAATATTATTAACTCTCCAGGATGAAAACAAACCAAGTTCAAAAGTACTCAACACGTAATTGTTATTATTTAGAAGCCTAACCTCCATTTTGTCTAAACGCTTCTAGTCGTCATCATAGTTTGCTACGAGTTTACTGTATGAACTTGTTGGGAGTTTCTTCTGTTCTTCCTTACAAACTTTCTTCAACTCTTAAATATTTTTGAGATTCCTTGCATGAACTCTCAAATTGAATGTTATCCGTAAATTTTCAATCGGACCCGATGACTGCTTGACCATGCAAGGACGTTAATACTATTTTGAATAAACTAATCTTTAGTTATTTTAGCCTTGCGCTTGGGATCATTTTCTTACTGGAATACGAAATGACATTTACGACCTAAAGCTGCGGCACTTTGAAGAAAATGGGTCGTTAAAATCTTTGTGTATTTTATTGTATTAATTTTTCTTTCAATGGCTTTCATTTCTCCTATTCAATTGAAAGAAAGAAAACCCCAAATCATGATATTTTCACCTCCACATTTGAATGTGGGGATGATGTTCGCTGGTTTTTATTCTGTTGCCTTTTCGCTCCACACTTGAGTACTTATGTTTCTCCCAAATTGCTCAATTTTCGTTTCATCTGACCAAATTACCCTTTTCCATTGTTGAGAAAATTCAAACGGTCTTTCACGTACTAACGCTTCAATAACGGGGTTTTTCTTGGTGATCTTGCATTAAGGTCCATGTGATTCAATGACCTCTTGATTGTGTCCTTCCTCACTTCAACTCCAGCATTCTTCAGGTTACTCTGAATTTTCCTACGACTCAAAATGATAGCTTCTTCATGTGTGGAACCATGTATCACTCAGTTTCCTCGGTCAATTTACGTGGACGTCCACTCCTTGCCAGATTTTCACTAATTCCAAATATTTTCCACTGTCTTACAATTGCACAAACTGTACTCAGAGGTATTTTTAAATCTCTAGCAATTTTCTTCTACCCCTGACCAACTTTGTGGAGCTTTATGATCGTCTTCCCTAAATCTTTTGATAACTCTATTGTTTTAGCCTTATGTTTTTAATGAAGTGTGTGTGTGTGTGGAAGTGTGCAGGCTGTCGAGTCTTAAGACCTGTTAGCAGTCGGCCAGTGAAGAGGGCGATGAGTCGCGTGCTGTGCTGGGGTTGGCTTACGCAGTAGACCGTATCAATATGAAACGCTATCATGGTGAAATGCATCTTGAATCATAATATTTGCGAGGGTGTAAAATACTGTTACGCGCGGCGTTTTTTGATTTTCGGAAATAAATGTTTTTGTAAACAATGGTCCCCGTGTTTCATGTGAAGATTTTGACGCAATGTTCATTAAAATATTTTATGTATGTTTCATTAGAATTGGCCTTCTATTTCTCATGTATTATAAGAAAATCGATGTGTCAAACACCTTTACAATCCTCTGTATTTTATTAAATTCATTGTTTTTGTGCTACAAAATATCCGCGAGCTTATGATCTATCCTCCTACGATTGTTTTCGGGGGAAGAGAAGTATCACCTTTCTCTATTTGAATGTTATAGTTGTAGCGTAAAAGATTCTTCGGGTCTAAAACTAGGATGAACGTACATCGCGATACAGAGCTTAAATAGCGGACTTTAATTCATGTTTTTAGGCCAAGTTGAAATTAAATTCAGTGAATTGCTCGCGAGAAGTAGTAAGAGTTGGGCAGTGCCTCAGCTTCTCCGTCACGTTTAGGAGAAGTGTCGGGGTTAGAAGTGTCACTTTTAGGGGAAGTGTCCCCAGGTGGTAATTTGGTGCTGTGTGAGCTCCTTATGATGGCAGTTAACTCAGTTTTATCACAGTGATCGGTGATGGCTGAGCCGAGTCTATATAATGTGCCCAGAAATTGAATTTGTAATAATCATCGATAACGTCAGTCGTGGTTAGACCATTGGTCTGATACATGAAGTTCTTTTAGTTGAATAGTGATAAGGAGATATGCTGCCAGTCTTCCTCTATTTTAACGAGAAAAACGTTTTAATGGGAGGGTGGGTGGATTCTTCACAGAGCTAGAGGAGCTATCGAACCCCTTCTGTTAGAGGAAAGCTGAGCTCGAATTTATTATATCCTCTAGAATGGCTCCGAGACCTTTACTACTGGTGAATCTTCATTGAACAACTTTGATGTTTGATTTATATGTTTTATTTTCTTAATTCGTTTCAAGTTAAACTGATATTAACTTAGATTTAATAACTTAAATCTCATCAACTCAAACTTTTGAACCACTCTGATCATCAACGTATTTTTACTATTCAACGTTTCTGTAAAGAAGGAAAAGTAAGCAGTATGGATAATAATTTGACAGGAACCTAGTTTGGAGTTCTGGTTTTATTGGTGCACGTAAATAGTTACTTATGAAACGGTTGAAGTATGATTCTGGGCAATAAATAAGGTGAATATATTCTTCTGGGTCCTTACATTCGGTTGTTCCAATATTCCTGACTTCGGGCTTAATTTTTAAGAAATGATCAATATATTCTGAATCATATTTCTATTTGCTACCCAAGAAAGATTTACCTAGTATTCTGAATCATTTCACAGCAACTTATATTTCAGTAGAATTTTACTTCCTTTTCCAAATTTTTCTCAATTGCGTACAGATTGTTTCAGAGCAATTGAGGCTGTCACCACTGATTTACTGATTCAACTAGGAATTCTTTTGGTACGAGTAATTGAACCCAAATGATAGTTTTGCTAATAGTTTAAGCATTATTGATACTCAAATCATACATCCTTTAATTTTTTTGAGGATATTACTTGTTTACTTCTCCAAAGATTTAAAAAAAGTAATGCAATGGAAACGCTCCTTTTTGAATAGTATTCTTCGTCTGTAATGTATCGTCAATGAAACTACCCCAGTAACAGCAGCTACATTTAATTAATAAAGCTTGCAAAAATTTGCAACGGTGGTTGTGGAGTAGATGCTTAATAGGCAGGTGTAGGTTTCGAGAACTAGATGCAGTCAGCTGTCATTGCCAACGGACGCCGGTCGGTCCTGGATAAGTGATCACTGTCCTACTTATCAGCAGCGCTACTTCATCTTCGACTCGAAGATTGTAATTTGCGAGAGAAGACTCTCACAACTCTTGACTGAGTTACAGTGACATAAATGTAACAAAGCACAATGTCTATTCCAGGCGTTGTTTAGAGTTTCAAATAATACGAAGCCCATGCCTCTTGCATTCTGTGGCAGATTTGGCCTTCACCGATGAAGCTTGTGTGTCTCTAATCTGGAATTGAGCATGGTAGTTGTCAGTTAATGTTTTTATTAATGACTTTATTTCAATATTCGTCTATCGATTTCATTGTGCATTCATGGAAAAATGTTGAAGTACTGTTTTTTTCTCAATTTCATGCACAGTAGTGCTCAATACGCGAGAGAAAAATATCAGATTATTTGAATTTATTTGAGTATTTGTTGAGGACGAATAGCGACCTCAACTATTTCACTTTCGCAGTTATTCTCCGAGGGTTAAGATTTCTCTATGACATCCCAAAAAGGATGAAAGCACAGTTAGTTGGCCTTTTTGCAGGCATAAGCGGTCGTAGCTCCGATGTAAATCATGTGAGGGTTTTCGTAAGCATTGAACACACGATTTTCTAAGAGCATACTACACTGAAGTGATACCCAATGCGACCAGTTCTGGAAGCATAGCGCGCTGTTGACATAAAAAATGCTCTAGTGCCGTACTTCTTGCGATTGGATGTAGGCATGTTTTTCTATTTTAATAGGTTGCATAAAATTGCATTGTAATGCCTAGTTGCATTAAAATAAATGCCTAATTTGATTGCATTTACACTGAGTGCCTAATTGTTATCGAGTTTTTTCAACATTTAAAAACCGTTCATTCAATTCTAATAAAACTTTTACTCAACGTCGGCACTAATAACATACGTAATCAGTGAATTTTTGGACTGATCTTTGCCATGAAAACAAACTGGTGCTATTTTTGTCATTTTTACGGTGAATCGAGTGTGCCAAATTTTTGAAGATGTTTGATAAAATTCTCAAAATTGAGCAAATAAAATGTGTGTTGATGTTGCATGTGAACGTTTATACACTAAAGATAAGATAATGAAATACATAATAAAACACAAACACTGGTACAGTTTTAAATAAATTAATAAGAAATGCGTTTCCTTGCTTGGAAATGACTTTGGTAGGTTGACGATCCATTGCATTTGTTAATTTTTGGATGTCATCTGCTGTAATGCCACGAGACATTTCAAGAAGTACTTCCTACAACTCATTCTTGCTCTTGAATTGGCTTCCGTTGGGGTCAAGTCTTTGCTTAATTATACTCCACGGGTTCTCAGTCGGATTTAAATCCGTAGAATTTGCTGGCCTCTACATTTTTCGAAATCTATTGAACCTAATTGTTGAAGATACTCAGTGGTCTGGTGTGCAGCATGTGAGGAAGCATTATCTTGTATAAACACAATAGTCCTTCTAAAGGTAGCTCTTTGTCTTTTCAACCACGGTTCAAGATGCGCCTCAAGAAAAGCTATATGAGCATCAGCAGTCATTTTGACGCCATCTGGTACTTTGCATGAGCCGACTAATGTTCCTCTGGTAATACCAGCTCAGATCATTATGCCTACACCACCTTCTTGGCGTCTCAAACGGTGATGACGATTCTGTCCGGTCATTACCTAACAATTGCACCATCCATCTGGGCTATCAAGTGCTACACGAGTTTCGTCTGTAAATGAAACTTTTAAAAAGTCAACCTTCAGGATATTTACAGCCCATTTCAATTTATTTCGAATATGATTTCTCTTCAATAGAAGATTTGCGACTGGTTTCACTGGACTTGCTATATTCCTCAGATACCGACATCGAGTACTTTTAGACACATTGGATTCCCCAATTCGACTGAAAAGTTCTTGACAGATAAGTCCAGGATTCTTCGGAGCCCCTCGTTCCATTCACAACTTCGAACTCCGTGAAATACCCCGAGACTTGCCTTTATTTGCCCTTCGGCGCACTTTTGTAGGGTCGGCCTTTAACTTCTTCGTTGTTGGGTGACACCTTCCTATAATTTCAGAAATTTCTTGGGTAGTTTTACCTTTAGCGAGGTCTGGGGTAATAACTTTTTTTCAGTGTGACTAAAACTACTTTTACGACCTATCTTCTTACAAATTTCTTATATCTTTCAATTAATTTGGCACACTTGTTTCACTTGACAATCACAGAGATGACGTCAGTCTGTTTACATTGCACAGATCAGCGCAAAAATTTCACTCTTTGCGTATGTCAGTATTGCCAACATTGTGTAAAATTGTATTTGAATTGATGGTACGGTTTTTGGACTATATATAAAACTAGCTACCTCGATACTGACATTTCTTTCATGTCTGAATCTAAACATTAATGATTTTTCTCATTGAAAATGATCACGTGTATCGTCAGGTACCTTTGCTTTCCTATATGTCGCAATTATATTTCAAAGTTGACTCTAATTTCATTTTTTATAATTTTCTAGTTTGACCGCTTCAAACCGGAACTATGTTTTAGCAGTTTTAACTTGTACATATACTATATATACCAGTCGGGTTGCAAGGGTTAAAGTTTATTATTCGCAATGATCTAGAGCGTAAGTACCCATAGAATTGAATATTCTTGTCAAGAATACGCTTATACTGCTAATTTACTGTTTATACCTTCGCAGTATACACTACGTGTAGTCCCATAACAACTATTAATATCTTGGCAGCGTACACTACGTGTAGTTTCGTAATGACTAATAATAACTTGGCCCATGTTACAGCTGAAGTTGCTGAGCTTTCCATCTCATAGATCGTTTCCAGTGGCTGCTGTGCTGCTGCTCACGAGGCGTGTATGAGCTGAAAAGGCTTCATCGGACTGTGTTGATTTTAATGCTGCTTTGGTTGGTGCGTCAATAAAGTGCCGACACATGCTGTGAGGCGGCTTTGTACTGCCGTGTTTACGTCTGCGTTGATCGACGGCGGGAACGAGTTCGCATACTGCCGATCAAACAAGAGGCTTCACGCCTACCTGTTTCTTCCTGTTATTCCCGGCCCCTTTTTGAATGGAGTATACCGTGCGCAGCTCTCTGGGGATGTTGCTCCACTACGCTCCGTCGCACTTCATTGTTGCTAATCAAGCTCAAACTGTTATCTGACATTTTTCTCGAGTGTGCTTCTTTTCTGGTTTAAGTTCAACTTCCATGCTGTGCAGTATCACTGCAGAAATTATAAGCTCTCTGGACTGAAAAATTTGTCAACTGTTATTTTTTGAGCTCTAGTCATTTATACAACGTTCGTCAATCGCTTTCAAAGCGGTGACCGAAGTTTAGGTTATGTGCAACTACTAAACAGACATCAGTCTTCAATACTCTTCATTCAGAGCTGGCACGGTATAGATTGATTTCTTAGATGCTCGTAGACAATGGGACCAAAGTAAGATATCTCGAAATAGCAAACAAGGCGCTATTGCATTTTGTCTTGTCAGGCTAAGGGACACCCAGTACATGAAGTAGCGTAATTCGCTAGTGTTTTATGTCTCACTGTTATGCAGGTCTACCTACAGTGGAAATAATCCACTACATACAGCAATTTAAGGCGAAATTGGGGTCGGAAGAAAATTCAAATCGATTGTGACTGCCCCCGTGTGTCACCCATTCTTGACCTGAATTACTCTACTTCAAGGATGGAACTATTGCAAACCGTCAATGATAGCCTCTCTCCTACTGTTCCTGAGCGAACTCTTTGTGAGGAACTCCATGCAATGGATTTATGGAGCAGAGTGGCTCGTAAGCGGCCTATTTTACCCGCATGTGGCTCTACCGATCTTTCAGGATGACAACTTCAGGGTGCATCGGGGTACAACTCATTAATTTGAATTACAGTCATTCAGGACATCTCGGGCCTTTAGATTGATTATGCTAGTAAAGTCCCCAGACATGAACCCGATAAAAAATTCGTGCGCCCACCCAGAACGACAAGTTAAACGTCCAAAAGATCGTCAGCTTACTGTGGCAGGACCGTACAATCAATTGATGAAAGAGGGATTTAAAATCGACCAGGTGGTCAGTAGGACGCTTACACAGTCGTTGCCGCTCAGAATTGCCGCCATTATTTGTGCTCGTCAAGGTCCTACGCCATTGTGTGACTAATTTTTGTCTGGGGAGCTCACTTTTCGGATGTTTTACATGTTTTAACTACGCAGTAAGAATTATGTTCTAGATACACTTTATTTTAAAATGATACGGATCCTAATATAACCGATACTTGATTCCTTCAGGGGGCATAGAATAGGCCGTGGGCAATAGGGTTGGGTTCTTTAGGTTAGTCTGTCCCAAGCTATGAAGACTTGCGTCCACAGGGGGACATAGTTATCTTAACTTTAACTGAGCTTTCAGGATTTCTATCTTTCGTGTCCACTTTGTTTCTTACCAGCTTTAAGCCTTCATTTTCTAATTATATATTCTTTATCTTGTCTTCCTTTTCCTTTTTACTTTATTGTTTCTATGCGCAGGGAATTTTGTGGTCAAACCTCTGCGTAGATTCTACATTTTTTTAAATCGGTACTGAAGGGCCTCTTCTGTCGCTCTTTTTGGATCACGTTTCATATGGGTAGGGGGCTTTAACCTAACTAATAAGCTAATCTAACTAATACTGGACTGCTCATTTGCTTGTGCTGATTCTCCTTCTCTTTAGTACCTTTTTTTATTGTTAGCAAATCATGATGTCTTGTGTGAACGTACTCTTGTGAAAAAACTGTGGTCGGGCTTAAAGCACTTAGAATTAGGAGTATAATTTTGCTTGTGACTGGCAAGTGGACGTGCTCGAATAATCGCCGTTTCTGTTTGCCCCTACGCTCGCCCCCTCGTATGGTGCAACCATTCTGCTCCTGTGGCAGGGTTGTTTGCTCGCTCTTGATTAGCTTGACATTCTTCTCAGCGTTGCAAACACTGCCGTGTGCGTCCGTCCGATGTCCCTCCCTCGATAACTTTATTAGCCCTCATCCCCTTGTGATAGCATACATGAAATATTGCTTGGCAGTTGAACTGCAGCTCTTCGATGGGTGCAAGTCCGCCAATATTGTAACACAAATCTCGCTCTCACATAAATTTTCACCTTTGATTGTCTTCATCTGAATTGTACGTGAGTGGCAAGGGAATAATGCGCTCATTCTATCCGACCTTATTGTCGTACAACTTGATGCTATTTAGCATTTTCGATGGGAGACAAACCTCTATATTACTATCACTTATCGACTGGCTACGCAATTGGAGTATTCGTAACATTTAGAGTTCTCTGTGTCGGTAGTCGTGAGTGTCGACGAGTAGTTGTGCCTGTAGTATTTATATTGCTTACTTTAATTGTTTTGTAATCATCAGAATTCTGTTTTGAGGTAGCGACATTTCTCAGGATTCTTGGTAATTCAAATCATGATTATGGTAACGAGGACGTGTTGTTTTAGTCGGTGCTCCATGTGTTGAAGGCCCTAAGAGTTTGTAGGGCTCCGTTTGAGGTGAATTGCCATTGAAAATAAAATGCAGTCGACTTCTAGTTTTGCGTTACCTAGATTCGACTTCTTACTGTTGCCGAATTTTCCATAAACGTCTCATCGATATCATGCGCGGAAACGTATCATAGTAAGAAAGTATTTTACTCTATTCATTGCATAGATCTAGTGTGTTATGCGTTGCTATAAAGTAACTCAGTTTTTTAATCTAGAAAAAGATTGTGTAATTGTAATGTATATTTATCTACTTTTTAAGTGGTTGCTGTGTAGGTCTGTTGCACCTTGATGCATTTTGTTATTTCAAGAACAACTGAAGTGAATTACCCCATCTTTGACTGAAGTAGCTTGCTTGTCTGTCACGCAGAAATATTCTCATTTTTATTGTGAAAAATCCACATGAGAGCGACTTTGCCTCATGGTCAGACTGTACTGAAATTTTCCAATTGGTACCAAAATATAGGACGAAAGGGATTTTACAGTAACCCCAAAACAATCTGGATCTCGAACTTCATGGATTTTCCGTTGGACGCGCCGTGTACGTGAGCAGCGTGCGAGAGCATATGGGCCGGCCCTCCGACCACATGAGAGGGGCTCGTGTGAGGCCTCTGCAACTCTTGTACATTTGATGGTGTGCTCGCCTCTCCTATGGCCTTTGGTTTTACCCTTGCAAGTAGTGCCGTTTCGTCGTATAATTAGATAGCTTTACATCAAATCCTTCCGCCCTAGTGAAATTCAAGGATGCCTCCTATGTTGTGCGAAAGTTCTGTAGTTAATAGCGTCCTGAGAATTATTCCTTACAGTTGCTTGTAGAAGTTACGGAAAAATTGTATACTGGTGCGTCAAATATTACGAGCAAACTATGCGGTCTTTGAAGTATTGTTTAGAACTTTAACATGGGCAATGAGGTATGCTAGAAAATATTAATCACCATGGTGAAACAGCTTTATGGGGTTTTCATTTTTTTTTTTCAGTGCCATATCGATATTTTCGTAGATTAAAGATAAAATAGCACATGAAACTTTTACTATGCAAGTTCACCCTAGAAAGAGATAAAAGTAATTGTGATTGTAACTTGTAAAGTTGACGATCATCGCGAATTTTCAGGCCTCCTTCTGAGGTGAACTGCAGATTGTATTTGAGCTTAAGCTCTTAGCTGTGTCTTCTGTTGTCTTCTATACGTTAGCGATTTTAGTGGTGGGAGTGTGCTTCGAATTTGCTGTTTTTCACGTGAAGGGTGTTTTTCTTATTTCTTTTATTGAATTATGGAATAATCATCCTTTAGGGAAAGTCGATTGGTTCTTTCTTTAGCAGTACTTGATCTGAATTGTGAGCTGTGAGTTCATAGTTTCCACAGTGAAGCAGCAGGAAAAATTCAACTATCCTTGTTTTTATGTATGAAAATACACGATGTAACTTCTACTCGTGGAATTTGCGGTAAACGAAGTTGAGCACTTCATTGTAGTGAGAGTGGAGACGCAGTGTGCCTCTCAATGGTTTGCTGCATCGTCGATGCCTTTTGAGCTCTGTGAAGGTCTTGGGAGCCCGGCAAGGTCCGAGTGCTCAGCTCGCGGAAATTCTATCCCAGAGGAGTGGTCGTAAAGCCTAGGGTTTCTCGCGCTATCGTACTTTTGCTGGCTTGCTGGCTGCCCGACCCTCACTTCCTCCGTCCACCATATAAACACTGATGGAGTAGAGCAGCTTCGCACGCTCTTGTGCGCCGTAACCCTACGCGCCCGAGACCAACTCACTGTGTCCTCGCTAGCCTGCTGTGCTCACGGCTCTGCCCAACTGCGTGCTCAACACGCTAATGGAATTCCACTTCTGGCCGACGCTGTGTTGGTAGTTGAAAAGCTGAGTTTAATGTCTCTGTATACGCAGCGGGAACAATTCTATCGTCATCACATTTTTTAAGAGAATTTCGAATCCCTTAGGGATGATAAACTCACTTATATTCTTTGATTATCTCAATTAAATTATACCTGTTTAATTAAGTCTTAGTGTTAGTATGCTGAACAGTGAAAAAGTTGTATTTGTTAATTTACGTGTGCTGATTTCAAATTTTTTTTTAAGCTATGCTCTGTTTGACGTTGGGACGTTTTTCCGTGACCCAATAAAATTTCACTTTTATCTTAAAGTATTCAAATACGACTGCTGATTGATGAAAAGTATTCACGATTTAATCAAATTTTGTCATGACGCATACGATTTTGTTTTATTAATTTACAGGCTACTCTCTTAACACGTTGACTCCGATTCTCCACACAGGTAAAATTACATGCCGACAAATATCTCTGCTGTGAATTTAAAAATGAAGGATTTTGGTATCACAAATTTGGTTACTCTATTAATTTCCTTCCTAATCAGAACTAGCTTAGACGATTGATGAACACAAATTTGAAGAAAACTCAAAAATTGTATTTATACATGATAGTGCTTTGGTTGCATTAGGTTAGGATAGATGATCGCGTGCATCATATATGACCCACTTCGGAGTCAACGTGTTAATGATGGGTTTTGCTACTAGCTCCCTTTTATATCTTCTACTTGTGTAAAGGGCAACGTGGACTCGATGATTTTGTATTTTAATAACGTGGTCATCGCAATGCCACGGTTTGAAACGCTAATGCTCGTCACACTTACATTGCACTTTGAAATTTCTGTCCTAATACTGAAAGAAAAAAGAATTTAGGTATTTTTCCTCGAAAATTTTTGCTGTATTTGCGCAGTGAATGATTGTAGGGAAGCGTAACCTCATTGGAAGCGTTCACATCGAGTTGAGTTCGACAGCGCAGAGGCAGTAGTGTAGCCAGTGTGTGTATGAAGGAAGAAAAAGTCCCCATTTTACTTCCTCTCCATCTCGAGGCAAACATCATTATGCCTGCGAAAATAGAGACTGTGTTCACAGCTCATTATCCTGCCGTGGCGCTGGCTACAAAAACTCGCGTGTTCCTTTCCCCATGGGTGCGTCGGCGGACCAAACCTTGTGTGGCGAAGCTATCGTAAGGTACCGCATGCTCACGGTAATGTTTTCGTCATCCAAACTCGGCTACCTTCTTTACTTTTTATACGATTGTAATGGTTCTAGCGTGTTGCATATTCCATATATTATGCTTTATGTGTCGTATATTTATACGGACAAGTCTGATAGGTTTTGCGTGAAATTTTGTGTACCTTGTGTTGAGTATTGTTCTGTATCATACGTGCTGTCTGTTCGAAACTAATATATGTTATGTAAACGAATTTTTCACATCTAGAGCGCCCACAAAATTTCTTTGAAGCGAATATTTCAAATTTATTATCTGAATTCAGTAAGATTTATGCAGCATATGTTGTTTTTATGTCTGGCATATTTCTAAAAAATTATAGCAATTATTTCCCCGTGAATTTCTATTTCTCAGCGATCTCTACGATTCGAATTCAGTATGCCGACCATGCTACAAAAATATGTTTTCTCACACGTAACTCACTTTCGGGTGAGTTTTGTGCCTTTGGATTTTTTTAAGTTAAATTCAAGTTTGGGGTGTTGGGTTTTTAGCTGTCTGGAGCGGGATTTTAGGCCGAGCTTTTCGAGGAGTGACAAGTTTTCTCCCCCTTGGCAACTGGCCTGTCGTTCGTTTCTTCGCTCATCAATAGCGTCCTACTGGCGCTCAGTGCATTGCTAATTATCTGCCTGGCGGCTGGTGACACTTTTAAAATTTTCTCGCTCGTTTATTGTTTTTATGGCCACAGTGTTTAGATTTAGAAGACTTCATACACACAGCCCGTCATAATGGAGACCATATAAAGCTGCTAATGGATCGTGAAGTTTAAGTTGAAAACCTGGTAAGGTGGTGCATGATTGGTATTTTTCTCATCTTCTTCGATCTCAAATAAATCATATTAAAAATCTGATGGTTGAGAAGTTTGATTTTCTTATTCTAAATTTGCTGAATTCTATAGCATTCATCTCGAATGCATCTTGTTATATGGCTTATGTGCGATAAAAAACAAATTTTATATAAAGTTATCGTGTTGTGCTCTAGTTTTTGTATCGATCACGTGATTAACTAAAATGGGTAATTCTATTTAGCGATCCCCTCAAGGGGGCCACTGGATAGGTAATAGGGTTAGGTTTGTCTATCTTATACGATGGGAATTGACCTCCCTAGGGGTGCACTTCAGGTTCCCTTAGCTATAGATATGCCTTTGGGACTTCTATCTTTTGTACCCACTTTGCTTCCTTCAATTTTTATACCTTCTTCACTATCTCATTTTTTTTTCATTCTTGATTTGCTGTGTTGTGTGGAAGGGATGCGGTGTATAAACACACCTTGTGCGCAAATTCCCGGTTCTCAACAGTCCATACAAAATGGTCCTTTTTTCGCCGCTCTCTGGATCACATTTCAGGGGGATAAGAAGCATTAAACTAACTAATAATCTAATCTCACCTTCTTAGCGGTATAATTTGTTTCAATTTGCTCTCCTTACTCTCAATTATAATTGCGAATTCCAGGTATTAATGCTAAAATATTCGATGAAATTGACGTTTATCTGCATTTTTTAACTAGCGGTTCAGAAATTAATAACCCAAGACGACGGAAGGTTCTGATATGAGAGAAACAGTGCAATTAAATACTTATGTTTGTTTTGGTAAGTGCAGTTGGGACACAAGTGTGTGCTTACTTTAAAATCCACTTTTTATTAAACCTCCAGCAAGCCGACGTACTTGAAATATCAGAACACGAATTTTAGTGAACAAAATGAAATGGTAAAGCAAAGTGTGGACTTGTACGAGTAAGCAATTTCGTATACACGAAAAGTACGAAAATCAAAAGTATTCAGCCATTTCTGTGAATTTTGATATTTTTAGTATTACATCGTATCTAAGTTACTAATACAACATTGCTAATATTTTGAGAAGAAACATCACCTTGGTTCGGTGGGGCAGTAGACGGTTAGTCGCTGATGACCCGTCGTAACCTACATCAGGCCCCTACAGGACGTCGTGCCGAGAGTCAGAGTCTCAGAATATAGGCGGGAGCGAATTGTTCTGCTCCATTCTCATGGAATATCTGACTGAAAAGTTTCTACGCGAGTAATGCGCCTTACGCTACTGTAGGTTCAATTACTTCTAAGTTTGAAGAACATGGCTCCACTGCTATTCACCAAGGTGTGATGCTCTACTGATGATTGAGCTTCGGTCTCGTCGGTTTTTGATGGAGATTCAAAACTAGCCCGTGATGAATGGCAAAGAGTTAAAAACTGATCTGGAAGGAGTGAGTCAAATAAAGAAGTGAGACAGAAGTGAGTCAAATAAAGAAGTGAGACAGAAGTGAGTCAAATAAATCATCAGCAGAGAACTTGACAACAAAGGGATCAAGTGTTTCACGCCGCGAAAAACTGCCGGGCTGTACAAAAACCTTGTTACAAGTCGTCTAAGCTTTGTGGAAGAAGACTTGAAGAAAAGAAAATGCATTTTGGAAGACTGTTTTTTGAGTATACTTAATACCATCCCAACTATGAAGCACGGAGGCGATATTACAATAGTAGGGTTTTTTTCATTTCACATGCCACTGGTAAACTTCGTTCCGTTGATGGGAAGGTGGATGAGACCATGTACTGTCCAG
>VOMN01129908.1:0-30535 GCA_014899125.1 Orchestia grillus | reverse complement strand
GGCGATACGACGCAGACAACACCAGCGGCCTATCAGCTGCCACGGAATGAAGAGAAGAATTATCGTTATAATTATTTCAAGTTAATTTTTTGGATGATTGTGTAGGCAGCTACGTTGTTTTCTAAAAAGTATTACTTCATGTAATCTCTCCCTGTAATAAACACTAAAGTAAACGCTAAAGTAAACACTACAGTAAATACTAAAGTAAACGCTAAAGTAAACACTAAAGTAAACACTAAAGTAAACACTAAAGTAAACACTAAAGTAAACACTGAAGTAAACACTAAAGTAAACACTATAGTATTTCTGAAAAGCATTACTTAATGTGATCTCTCCCTTAAATAAGCACTCAAACGTCCATTCAACGCAATACTTAGTCACCGATCGATGAGAAGTAATTTTATTTACGTCATTTATCAATGAAACGTCCGACACAGAATCACTCTTCGCTGATTTTTTTACTGACATTTTTGATGTCAGCAAATTTGGTTGATGTAAATTAAAACGGCGTACGAATGGGCAACTTTGCCACGTGCATCCCTCGAGTGAGGTAGAATAGCAAACCTGAGCTAGAGACAAGTCAATCAGAAATCTGTTTGATGTGAGACCTTCACAAATTGATGATTTAACGCACAAATGCCCAAATGTATGGCCTAGGAAAACCAGGATTATGAATCAGAGCTCTCGTGGCGTTAAGAAAGTGATCTACGCCATTGTTCGCTGTGTTTTACCGACGCGAAGATAAGGTGAAATTCTCCATCGAAAATGCACTAAAATTTTGCAACCTATGTACTGCCGTTCGCATGAAAATCACCCTCAATTTTTATTGCTTTACAGTAACATATTGCATCATTTCAGTTTATAAGGGTATGCCTGTATAATTTAAAAAATTCTGTCGCTGCAACCTGAATTAAAAATAAAATTTTTTACGCCTTAGAATTTGTCACATGCGGTTTTTGACTTTTTTCTTAGGCTTTTCTGCATAGTTTTCACTAAAGGTTTTCTCTTCGTACATTTGTGAGTTCATGTAACGCCTTGATTGATATTGGAATTATTGGTTTTTCACTTGAGAGTTTTTCTCCACGATTTCCTTCTATAGCTTTATTTAGTTGTAATAGAAGTGCTCATGAAGTCCTAAATATATTGTTATTACAAATACCATAACTCATATAATATTTCGTTACTCTTATAAGTGATACCACTACTTCTACTGTCTAGGATTTATCAATAACAACTTGCTACTCATACAAATACTACACTATAAATACCAGCAGTACTCCTAAAAATACTAGTCAGACAATTAATATATTCTTAGCCATGTTTGCAATACCGCCCCATCTTGTTCGTAATGACTTTAGCAAGACTAAATAAAGGAAGACCCGAACCTATGTATACTCCTCCAGAGCCTCAGTATATAACACTGCGTAACAGAATACAAAATGGCAAAATGAACGAGCTGAGTGATCCGTTCTCGAGTTCGTCCCCAACCCCTACACTGTCAGACAGCAAAGATTTTAAGATTACGATTTTAAGATTATTTTAAGATTACGGTCGTGCCGTTTCAAACCATGAAACCTGTGTCTCTTGCCCAACTGAAACCGGGGACGTAACGTTGGTGCAAACATTTTGTCACCCAATGCGCATTCTAAAATTGAACTCTCGTATGACACGACGAACGCAGTTGTCTTACGAAATCTATTTCACCTTATGAAATTAACAAAAAAAAAAAACTACACAAGGAACCCACCTATAAGTATGAAACCGACACAAACAAACAATCTAACATATTTTTCTCGTTCAACGCTGGATAAAATGAATCATGGTATTGCGGTAACTCATTAACACCACATCTGGCTGAGGACGACGTAGTGTGTGGATTGTGCTAGCGTGCTTTGTCTGAAACACACACTACTTCGAAACACATTTGGTATTTATTCTCTCCTCCTGATCGTTGATTTCTGCAGATTAATATATATTATAAAATAAAATATTAATATCAATATATAGTGTCGCGCGCACCAGTTCGACTCACAACGCAGATGACATGGAAAAATTAATCCGTCGTGCTTTCTTAAATATCGCATTAGGTTGCATCAACCTGTAGGGCTGAAATCACCTCAAAATGTTGAGGTATATTTCCTTTTTATATATATATATATTTTTTTTAAATCACAAAATGCCGACTAACAATCATATAAAAATGTAGATTTACTATTTTATATAAATGTAGAATTTTGATCGCATAAAATAAAGATTTTCTATTTCATCATTATATCTATGTAATTTGTGTCGCATCAAAATATTGGTTTACTATCTTATTAAAACATATGTTTGCTATCTCATCAATGCATAGATTTGCTATCTCAATAAACATAAGTGTGCTTTCGCATCAAATACAGGTTTGGTATCTGATCAAAATGTAGGTTCGCTATCATATCAAAATACTAAATTAAAAGTTTGTTATCTTATCTTAGCTATATTTGATATCTTGTCCTAGCTATATTTGCTGTCTTATCTTAGCTATATTTGCTCTATTATTTTAGCTATATTTGCTATCATATATCTTAGCTAAATGTATTTCCTATCATATTTTAACTAAATATATTTGCTATCATGTCGTAGAAAGTCTTATCTTTCATATTATGCCTTAGTGAATTTTATCTCAGGTTTGGTGTCATGTCTTTGGTTTGCTATCTTATCATAGCAGGTTTGCTGCCTCATCAACACCCTGGATTGCAGTCACATCAAATGCCGATTTGCAAGACCGGATTTTGTGCACCTTGATTTCTCCGACACGAAATTTATCTTCATAAATCCCAGTCATAAGAATTTTCACGGATTACACGCCGGAAGTTGTTATTGTAATAAACTAAAAGTGCATTACCTCTACTGTCTCTGGCTGTAGTCTTCAACTTTAAGGCCAATCTTGAAACAAAAAGGGAATTCAATATTTGCTGGAAATAAATCACTGAAAATATTTCAGATGAGGTTCCCTAATTAGAAAAAGGGCATAAATAACTCCCGGCCAGACTGCAAATCCAAACGAAGTATAATTGAGCCCCCAGTTTGCTAAGAGGCTTCAGTTGGAGTTGGAAATTTAAAAGGCTTGAGGGTAGCGAATAAATTTTAGTCAATCACAACCATTCAGGACCGTCCTGACGCTGCTGTTAAACTTGGAAGCTGGACTCTTCTTATGCAAATTATGTGTTTATCGAAACTGCCATCAGCGGCGAACACGATTCCTGTTAGGGCGGAACAGACAGGGCTGGAACTCACCCTTATTTCTCCAACAGTCGAGTTCATCTTTTTTCATCTTCTACTTGACTTCATCTTATTTATTCTTCTTTTCAGTTCATCTTATTTCCCTGCCTATTTGAGTTCAGCCTATTTCTTCACTTACAGAACTTCACCTCATTTCTCACCCTATTCGAGGTCAGCTTGTTGCTCCAAAAAATTTGAGTTCACCTGATTTCTCTACCTAATGGGGTTCAACATATTTTCTACCCATTGAAGTTTAGTTCATTTCTCCATCAATTTGAAGTCAGTACATTTTGTACCAATTTGAGTTACGCTTATTTTCTACCTATTTGAATTCAGCTTATTTCTCCACTCAATATAGTTCAACTTATTTCCTATCCATTCGAGTTCAACTCCTTTCTTCACCCATTTGAGTTCACCTTATTTCCTACCTAACCGAGTGCACTTCATTTTCTAACCATTTGAGTTAACCTTATTCCCTTACCCATTTAAACTCAGCCAGTTTCTTCACCCACTGGAGGTCAGCTTCGCCCCACCGACGGGACCAGAAGGTTTGGTGAGAAGCTGACGACGTCGGCTTCCATCACGGACCACCTCCCACCACGTCCGCACGAGGCAGGTTCGCGAATTAGAAGAGCTCCTGCTCTAATGCTATTATTGCTAATTGGCTCTGCTCTCTGAAATTAGCAGCAATAATACACAGCAGTCGAGTTCTCAATTGGAATGTTGGGTTTTCAAGCACGATGATAATCGTTCTTTGAAGGCTGCTAAAAAGCTAAAATGAAATATGTGCTCTTCTAGGTGGATAAAAAATTAGTAAAATGGATCTGCACACATAAATAGTTAAGAAGCTGGTTTTCGTTGCTCTTATTGCTCTAATAATCCGGACATTGTCTAGTGTGTAAGTGAAGTAGCTTGTTTTGTGATTCGTGTACGAAAAAATATTTATATTGCGTCTGTTCATCTATTTTGAACATGTTGAAAGTTGTCATAGTTGAGACGGTCGTCAATCGAATTTTCCTATGTAGTCAACATAATGGTAATGCTAAATTACAGTAATCGCATTTTCACAATTTTAGTCGAAATTCACAAGTAATGCACACATTTGAATTTACAGTAAATAGCCCGCTAATATAACTGTAAATATATGTTTAGTTAAATATACAGGATCCATCATCTACTACTTTTTCGCACCAAGCTTGTATTATTTAATTTAATTTGATATTTTGTCATTTTATACCGACGTCTTGCCACCCTATAAAGTTTGGTTTCAGAAATGGTAGACGAAATTCTACTTCAGGATCTGTGCAATTTTCTCAATGATATGCATCCGTACATTCTGCAAAGCCTTCTCATAAGTCTTGTATGTACTCACTCCCACTGGTCCTAAGTTCAGACGCGTGAATGGTTTTGAGAAACATTACAGCTTCTTCCCAAAAGTAACATGCAGTACGGGCCATTTTTACCACTCATCGTTCTCTCGTCTCAAACACGAAACACATCTCAAAGTGCACACCCACCTGACTTCATTCGGTAACAAAGTGCCAGCTCGTCTACCATTCGTTCTTTATCTTATCATTAATTACCATGTATTAAAACTACACGTTAATCTTACGAAAAGAGAAAGTACTGGAGACTTTTTTTCACCTGGTTTGATGTTAGATCACACCTACTTGATTTTGTCCAGTAAAAAAGTGTCAGCTCGTACACAAGGTGGGCTGCTGTTCAGAAAACCGATATTTCACCGCACATTCTCTCCCTTGCGTAGCCTGACTACGGCCCTCCGCACCGCCGCTCCGGCGGAGCTGCGTGGCGGGAGGCCGTTACAAAATGGCTCCAGACCTGCTTCATCTGCAACGAAAAGGAATCTAAGAAAGATGTATTTCAACATCGTATAAATACACGACGACGTATTGGGGTTTAAGAGGTTGATAATTTTTGACAGGACACTTGAGCGCGTTGAGGAATGTGGGGATTATACCTTCATTCTCAAGGGAAGTTTTCTGTGATTCCATAAAAATCCCCATTGTCAATGAATTGAGGTCTAAAAATTAGCTCTCATTTAGTTATTTTGCAACTTTTTCAGAATTAGGAGGGTAATTTCATTTGTTTATGTTTTCTCTGAGGTTGGACTAGAAATACTAGAATGTGCACATTCTAGAAATACTAGAATGTGCATCAGGCGTGGTATTCCGAGCTTATACATTTCCTGTATGACTAACTAGGTTGTAATGAGGACCAAGTTTGAAACAAGCTTATGATGTTGCATTGAGAAAATTAAATGTAACTCACATTATAGTCGCTGGTCTACTTGAACAATGCTGGCCTTTGGAACACAGCCTGACATGTTCTGGTTTTTGTGTTTGTCAAGTGTTTTTGGGCAGGTAAGGATTATTAAAATAGTTAGAAGTTTTAAATGATGGTTAAATTTGTAGATAATGAGTTTTAAAAAGTTTGTGCACAGGGAATTTACTTCATTTCTAGGGACCCTTCTGGCATCAGACACCACAGGAAAAAATTATGGAGACTTAAACTGAAAATAAAAAAAGAAATATATCATTCAGATACAAAGAGTACATCTTCCAAGAGCCTAAAACGCATAAGCTTGTGAATCTATCAGTATCAGTTTCCCTCCTTGGTTAAACGTCTACCTGCCTTAGGGAGAAAGTGCGATTTTTTGCCCAGCTGAAGGGATACGAAAAGAGAAAGTACTGGAGACTTTTTTATCTGGTTGGATTTTCCCCGAGCTTCAGAGATTACAGCCTTCAGCTTAAAAGAAATGAAAGGAAAAGCTCTTGCAGCTGGAGGAAACCATCGTTAAAAATTGAAGGAAAATAATGAAAAATGACCGGAAAATTTAGATAAAGTAATGAAAATGCAGTGGGAAATGACGGGATCAGTCGCCCTGTAATTAATCCTAATTTTACAAAATACTGTAGGACTCAGAAGGTGGTGTTATATTCAGATCGTACTTGAAAAATTGAGTGTTATTGTAGATTTTGCACTCCCAGAAATGTATAATGGCCCAGTTTAAAATTAGCTTTAGTTCAGAAAAGCGCAGACAGTGTAAAAAGAGCAACACTAAGGCGGGCATATATATCTCATGAGAAATAGATGTATGTTAAAATTAGAGCATTCGAGCGACACAACCCTCATGCCTAGTACCTGGAAGGTAAACACACGATCTAGGAAATCCCAAATGAAGATAAAATACTAGAATAAGGCAAATATTTTTTTGTGTTGTTCTAGTACTTTGTCAGCATTTGTGATTTCTTAAATTGTGTGTTTACCTTTACAAATGCTGAAGATGAGTGTTGTGTCGCCCAAAAGCTCTAATTTTAACATACATCTGTTTCTCATGAGATATATTTACCCGCCATCCTGTATATTTGCTGCATTTAAAAGTTCCAGGCTGTAAAACTTGCTTTCTAGATAGAACAAAATTACGTCAGCTCTTCAGTCAGTGGGTGCCTTCGCGCTAGCTACCTGAGCACTAATTGTTCGATACAATAAGTGGACAAATACGTATACGGAGAGAATAGGGGTACATGCAGAGTGTTATGAGGCATTGATCTACAGAGCTGGGTGACCACGTTGTGGTGTTAGAGTCCCGAATTTTAAACGTTATCGAGCGCGGTATGTTAGGGCAGGAACAACAGGCTTTGTTACAGACGTGAGAGTGTAACGTTATAAATAATACGCGTTAATAACTCGAATGTTATGTTGGAGCAGAAACAATAAGTTTAGTTACATACAGACGAGTATGTCGTTATAAATAACGCGCGTGAGTAACTCAAATCTTTCTTAAAGAGCCGTAAATCATGTAAATATTGGCTGACAAGTTGTGTAAAGGGTATTTTGCGAATGGAAATGTACCTTTGAAAATTGGCCAATCACGTCATAAATTTAATACGAGTTCCATTACGATAGATGAAATATGTCGAGATAAGATAAGATACAATACAAATAAGATAGAGACTGAAATCAGTGAAGTATACATGAGGGCCAATAAATCTCTGTCACCAAATTCCTTCACAGCTGTGGGCTCGCGCGAGGCCTGCTCTCCTGTAGAACTTGAAACCGGACATGAAGAGCCGCTTGAAAATGTCGAAAATGTTTGGGCCTTTATGCCCTGGCCACACTGGGGTGCCGCCGCTTTGTGTGCATGGCGTGCCTTCGCATATCCGCGAGCTGTTGCTGCTGCCACGTAGAAATAAGGCGATGTCAGCAACATCTACCGAGCTCTGCATCTCAACGGGGCGCACGTACCGAATTAATCTGGATGGAATAAACCCGAGAATTATCATCCAGATGACCGCTAGTGTCGGGAAACTAAGACGTAATTTTCAATATAATCCACTTTGTTTATTTATTTTGAGTGGTATTTGGTCTATTTTGAGTGTCAAATAATCCTCACAGAGGCTCATTTACACCGGGCACTAAGCGCTCTGTAACAAAAATTAATCCCATGTTGAAACACGAGCGAAATCTGAAAAATAACTGACATTGTTAAGGACATCTGGGCGACACTGGCCAGTAGGTGCACTGCACGGCTCCTGAAAATACTCGTGCTCATTTTCTACCGTCTTCCTCCCTAAGTCGAGAGGTCAACACAGCCCTGGATTCTGACACGTACGTAAGCACACATCCCGGTATTCCGACACAAACGCAAGCACATATCCCTGAATTCTGACACGAACGCAAGCACACAACCCAGGATTTTAACACGAACGCAAGCACAGATCCCGGCATTCTGACGCGAACGCAAGCACGTATTCCGGCATTCTGACACGCACGCAAGCATACATCCCGGCATTCTGACACGCACACAAGCACACATCCCGGCATTCTGACGCGCACGCAAGCAATCGTTCTCAGGCCAGACAATCGCATCCCTGAAATTGCCGTCCCGGTGAGACGGAAACAGGCCGCGCGTTTGACACCAGGCTGTGTTTGTGTGAACACAGCCATGGATACGCTGTTCGCCTCACAAATGAGGGGAATTTTATGCTTAAGTCACAAAGGAACTTGGCTTCAGTTGCATCAGGGGCAGAAGTAGTGAGCAAACAAGGTGTCAAGTTCGGTAGCTAACAGGTAGCGCGAGGACGTACTTAGTAGGTTACGTAAATAAAAGACCCATGGGGCCAAAATTTATGGCCGAAATTTATATCAGCTTGTCGTGTAATGGGGGATTGTCCTAGGGGGGCATTAGGGATGTGAACTTCACGATGAAGAGGCGCTCGTTAGGACTCGGATGCGCCGCCACCGCTTTACATCAGGTTTGATTTTCAGAGTGCGATGAAAACCCTGTATTAGCTTTTGGAATTTGTTGATATGAGGCGTATAATTTTTACGACATGTTTTTATTTTTATTCAAAGCTTTGAAGAAATGTGGTTAAGGCCTACTTCACTTCGTGATTTTTTTGCCGAAAAAGTTTAGTCCTAGGAGATACAATTGCAGCAAATGATACTTAATATCCCAGTTTTTAAACAATTCTCAAGATCAATGATCAAACTTACTAACTGATGTAAAAACATTGAGATATTATAATATATTGGCAGTTAAAAGGAAAAAATGGAATGTATTTTAAATCAAGCCATGATCATTAAAAATGTACAACTTATAATGCAATCGCACTAAGCAACTAAATTTTTTTGAAAAAATACCAAAATGCTCGACCATTTTTGAATTTGACCCTCAAACAGAGCTGTAGTTCACATGACTGCTATTTAAAATACGCGGCATTTCGACCGGAGAGAGTAAGAATAGAATTCTAGAGTTAATAAGATAGTATCATCATGGTGAACTATACTGTCTTCGTATTTATTAGCTGTAATGCAATTTCTGTGTATGTGTAGCGAGAGATTGTTCGAGAGCAAGCACAGTATATGTAGTTGACTGTGATGATACTATCCTACTATCCTAGGGATAGGTTGAGTACACACTTTACACGATTATCAAGGTCATCGAATGAAGAACAACTCCAGCATCCCTAAATATTTTTAGTGAAACGCAAAGCTTTTTTAGGGAAATGCTGCACGGGCTCATCACATTCTCTTAATCCAACACCCCATCAATATATCATCTGCACAGATTCCACGGGTTAGCAGCCAGCGTGTGGACATGTCGGAGGAGTCTGTTCGCGCAGCTCAAAGACGACGGATATTTTTTTGTCACCGAGGGTTACGATCATTTTAAAATGCACAGCGCACACACGCCTAATGTTGTTGTTAGAGGTAAAAAGTACGTTAGCATTGCTTACGCACAGAAATGTAGGATGATTCCATCCTATACTGGCGATATGCACAATAGGTTCTTCCAACGCATTTTTCCAGTTTCGCTGGTTAGATTTTACAGCGTCCTATGTTGTCTACATTTGTAAATTTTGCGATGCAGCCTGGGCAAAGGACTGTGTTAAAATCACTTTCCGACACTATAATACATACTTGTCGGTGGGGACGTGGCCAAGCTCTGAGTGTATCGGAGTGAGTCGGAGTGTGTCGGAGTGTGTCAGAGTGAGTCGGAGCAATTTGGAGTATGCCGGAGTGTGCCGGAGTGAGTCGGAGCGAGTCGGAGTATGTGTGTGTCGGCAGCACTTTCCATACTCACGGTCGTCAGGTAGCCGAGCTCTGAGACTAGCGTTGTTCTGGATGCGTTTCACGGTAGCTGTCCCCCGGGGAACCTGACAATTGATGAAAATGGCTGACAATTGCTGAATATTGCTGAAAATCAGAGTGTATTTTAAATTAAGGACACGGATTTCTCTAAAGTTGAACTACGTTATTGAAACGTATGTTGATTTTCCCGAATTACACATGACTAGTTTTTGAAAGACTTTGAATTCGTAGGGAACTCTAACGCAGTAAATTGGAGACGTTATATGTATTGTGTTTAACCCATTCTAATCGGCGGAACTGTACAGAGATTCTTGAAAAACCGAGCCGATTTAACTGCGTGTCCATATTCAGTTGATGCTTTATTTCCGCTCCCCTTAAGCCTTATTTTTGCTTAATTCCTTTAGCCCTTATTTCCGCTTCCCTTGAGCCTCATTTCCACTTATATCCTTAACCCTTATTTCCGCTTCCCTTAAGCCTTATTTCCGCTTATTTTCTTTAGCCTTTATTTCCGTTTCCCTTAAGTCTTATTTCCACTTATTTTCTTAAGCCCTTGTTTCCGCTTCCCTTAAGCCGCACCTGCGATGCACAGACATAATTTTTGTGTTAGGCACGGACACTTGCGGACACTGCACATACACAGACATAATTTCTGTGTTAGGTGCGGACACTTGCGGACACTTCACATAAACAGACTTAATTTCTGTGTTAGGCGCGGACACTTGCGGACACTTCACATATACAGACTTAAAAACAGAATTGGAAATAGGTACTTTGTCGCTTGGAGTGGGGTACAGCTAACGCACCAGAAGGAACCGACAATTCTAAGTCTTTATCAATTTCTGTGATTTAATTGACATAATTTAGTGTACACCAATATCGCACTCATCACCAGTCCAATTTTCACAGGAATATTTAAATTATTTCTTGTAAAATCTAGCGATAACACAACTAAAATTTTTCTTTAAAATTTAGATAATCGAAAAGAAGACACACTGGGCACTGCAAAATATTCGTCTTCGATAATTCACAGCCGCAAATATTTTCCAAAATTTCCCGGTGGTTCGTCTGCAGCGAAAAAAAGTCGCTATTTAGTACCACAGCGACAGGGTCGTTGGCAACAGCAATGGAGCGACTTTATGTCCATCTAACAAAAGGGTTTAGGTTCCCCTTGAATCAACGCTTCAAGGCCTGTATAGGCGGCAAACGAGGTGTCAGGTACAGTAGTCAGCAGGTAGTGCGCAGGGTTAGGTGGCCGGTATGTTGGTTTAGGTTACTTGAATAAAAGACCCATGGAGCCTAAGTTAATACGGGCGGCATCAGAGGGTTACCTTCGAGGCCATATCGCGCGTCATTGAATCATTGAATTATGGATGAGAATTCCGTGGTAAAGGGATGTTCGCCATGAATCTGATGAATGGAAGCTGATGTGAAGTTTGAATGCAAAATAGTGAATTCAATCAAGTCCTTTCGGCCAATTTTCCTTGGTTGTATACGAAGTTTGAATGCAAAATAGCGAATTCAATCAAGTCCTTTCGATCAATTTTTCTTGGTTGTATATGAAGTTTGAATGCAAAATAGCGAATTCAATCAAGTCCTTTCGACCAATTTTCCTTGGTTGAGTGGAAATACGTCGTTTAAGGTGAGAGTTTCGAGGATCATTTCAAAGCCCCAGCTCTACGCAATGCCAAGCCTCGTTGGATTTTTGTGTTTAATTTGAGTCCTCCAATTTTTTACTAGGTAACGGAACCAGTTGCAGTTACTAACCTGTCTAACTATTTCACGGAAGATCGAAAATTATCGATAATTTAGAGCACAAAAGTTTTTTATCGTTAAATTGATAACTTTGTCGTTGGGGAGGCAATGAAGTTCGACTGGGCAGAGAACGCGTCGGCTCGGCGCCGCGACCACTGCAGTGACGTGGCTCAGAAGCTCAGGCTGCACAACTGCACTCTTAGATAAACGTTTATCGCCACTCATATATTCTTCCGTGAATTCTTTTAAGTTCTTCCGATTGCGTTCAACAAAAGTAGCCATAATTTCTTTTGTGTTTTTAAAGCAATAGAATTGCATCTTTAACGATTTGGTCGCAGGTGGGAAGATTTTATAAAAAAATGATAATTAATATCTAAAACAGCTAATACCCGCACGCATTTTGTTCCTGGGTTTAAATAACAATGGAAGGAATATTATTGACAGAACTAGTTGCAAACAGCGTGAAGAGTTATTTTCCATTATAAAAGTTCAGTATTTCATCACTGCTTCTCTGAAGTACTGAAACAGAATTGGTCGGACAATATTGCGAAGGAGCTCATTTAGTATAATTCATAGAAAATTTTTCAACTCTGCGAAATTTGCTTTTCGAATCATTGACAGCTTATTTACTGCTATCGTGGAACACAGCACACTCTTCCAGCTCGAAGTTTCGAGCGGCAGCTGCAGTCATCATCAGGTAATTCCTGAATCGTTAAAAATCTAATTTGCAGCACATAAACAAACACAAATCAGTCGTCATGCTAGGGCGTTGTGCAGTCGATTTTAATAGTTAAGAAAGGCAAGGAACCGCAAAATCAAACAGGTGAAAAGGACATAAGTAGCACGCGTGAACACTGACGTGAGACTGAAGTAAAGGCAGGGAACGACGGAAATCACAAAGTAGAACCACCAAATAAGTTGTGTTGAACCAACTTCACGAGACAAAATGACTCGTTATATTTCGATTTAATGACAGGATTGGGTTTTAATTCTCTATTATTTCTGCTATTTTTAAATCGGCTGTGTTTTGAAATGGATGAGTTATGTGAGGCATGTTAAACCAAATATTGACGGTGGTGCAGTAACTGGGGGACGTTACTTGAAGCCCTATAAAATGTCGTCAGCTCTTTCAACCCGGCCGAAAAGAACCTTCATCAATTCCAACACGTTTTACCGTTGGGTTTTCAATGCCTTACAACTACTGGCGTGGTGAGGGATGTGAGAAATGTGTAGTTTAAGCTTCCTTTTCCAAGGGAAGTACCCCTCTGGTTGCGTGAAATATCTTGCCTCAGCCGGAATCGAACCCTGAACGTCACGGTTGCGAGGCCATCACGCTAACCAGTACGCCATGGAGTCCACAAAAAGCATGTCCGACTTTTCAGGAGCAGGATAGTGCATCATTTTTCTTGCACTGAGCCCACATATAATGCGTCCCGCGTACGACATAAAAATTAACGCTCCTGAAACGAGATGAAAACAACACAGATCCTAGCTCCATTTATAAATATTATGGCCATTCAATATTTTGAAACTTTACTGCCCTAAAACAGTCTGAAACGTTATCCATAAAAAAGTCGTCCAAGTAGATAGCCTTCATTTCGATTGGTATACATATGTGATACCGTAATATTTTACAATAATAACTTTCATTTTCAAGATGCTTGAAAATAATTAACAGAATTTCAAAGATCTGATCATGCCAATGTTTTGGACCGAGACGTTGTCCAGAATTTTAACGCTCTGATATTAGTAATTTCAAAGTTTTATTCTAGGATGGCTTTACAAAAAGTTGAATGACTGTCTTGATATCGTAAGGAAAGTTGACATTTTTTTTAAAATTGAACATTACAGCCATAACCACCGTATGAAAGTTCCACCGTTGGATGCTATTCAGTAGCAGTCTAAAAAATTCATTCATTTCAATACGCAATGGATTTAAAAAATAGTAGAAGTAATGGAAATGAAAAAAACCCAATCCTTTCGTTAACTTGAAATCTAACTTATTATTTTATCTGTTGAGGTTATTTTAGCACAACTTATTCAATGGTTTATTGTGTTTTATAGGCTCGAGTACCATACAAACCTTTGTACATTTTTTTCCGTATTATAAAATGATAGCAAACAATAATTAATCACCGAATTGCTACCCAAGCCATTTTCGGAGAACACACCACGCCGTCAGTGAGAGCCGTCTGTTATACGTCAGGGGAGTATAACTGCGGTCCTCAACAATAGGTTGTAGAATTTCAACTAAATAATCGTAGGTGTTAAGAATGTGGCTTAATTAGCATTAAGATTACGATGCATATATATTAAGATTAAAACGTGACAGGTATTCAGATTACGACGCAATCGGCGTCACGATTATGACGTAATAGATAGCAATAATACGACGTAGCGTGTTTCAGGCTTACAGCGTGACGAGTATCAAGATGACTTCTTATCAAGCATGAAGATTAAGTCATAACAGGTATCAAGGTTACGACGTGAAGGTACTAAGATTACGACAAAACAGGTTTAATGATTACGATTACGACATCATGAAAGTTAATTTCGCGGATACATGCTACCATAACTGTTTGTATCGACGACCATTTAGATTGAAATTTTTCTTATCTTAGTGGCTCAAACAAAGTTGAAGCAATTGTAGCTCATAATGCAAACCGAGCAAATGATATCAATTACACATAGCTCAATAGCAGTCGAGCTGGGAGTAGCAAAATACGACCTAACGTAGCAGGTGCGCATCACGTTGACGCTGCCTGTCTGGGAAGAGGGCAAGAGACCGCGATGCCCAGTAGCTGCAGCACGCCACACCTCGGCGCTAATGAGGACCGGTGCGGGCTTGAACATAGCTCGCTTTTGTTCAAAATGCGAACGTGTTTGGTGCTGTAGATAGTGTGTATGACCGATAAAAATTGAATGTATTAAAATAACAGAACGTTATGTAATGCTCGTGTGAAGAGAAATGTTTGGAGATGGAGAATGCGAGGATGTCATTTCTGTAGACCGAATTCGCTGCTCGTACCAATGAGTTACTATTAATTAATTTCTAGCGTTTCTGCCATTTTTAAATTGGTTGTAGTTCGAAATGGATAAATTATTTGCAGCATGTCAAATCTAACATTCACAGCGGTGCAGTGACTGAGGGGGGGCCTTATTTAAACTCGATAAAATATCATCAACTGCTTTCAAAGCTATCGTGCTGTTGCCTGCTAAGCCATCATGCTGCTGCCTAGTAAAGCTGTTATACTGCTGACAATTAATCTAGAAAATTGTTATGCAGCCAATGACTATTATGCTGGTAACCATTAAACTACTTTAAAACTACTATTGCCTATAATGCTATTAAACTGTTATATAACTAACAGTTAAACTATCATATTGTTGCCTATTGAAGCATCAAGCTGTTACCTATTCAATTATTTCATTACTAAAATGCTAACTAATAGGCTATGACACTCTTATCTATTAAACTGTCGTTCTGGTACTTATTAAACCTGTTGTACATTCTTACCTACTGAACTACTTCAGTATTACTTATTGAGCTATTATACTGATAAATTAAACTATTATACTCTTAGATCAAACCTATCATCTTAATACCTATTCGTGTAGACTATTATGATACCCCCACTAAAGCGGCGACAGTCAGGGGCGACTCGTCATTATGGAACGTATTCCTATAGCTGAACACTTATTCTTTGATCAGTTCAATTGAGAAGCGGGTGGAAACCGTACACACATTCTGGTCCAAACCCTACACCTGCGTTGAAACGAGCTACGAAGTTTTATGCCGCTGCAAAAAGACAACAAAAAAGAACAAAATAGACTAACGACGCGTACTCGTTTTTGAAAAGCCTGGAACTGCTCCCGTCAACGGCGCACCAGTTGACATTACGCACAATTGTTGCATACGCAACAGCGTCCTGTAACGGAGATGTTGCGCACGAATGACGATGTGTAGTAGAGCGACTCGGTCGAGTGAGTTCTGCGTGGTGCAGGACCTCGCAATTCTTCGTGGCGTAGGACCGCATGACTCACCCTCACGAACTGCACGTTTGAAAAGCGTCGCTCGGGGAGATGAACTGCGTCGACTTGTGACTCGACCTTCCGTGGACCTGAGCGGTCCAACGTGCAGACCGGCGCCCGCCACTTGTGCTCGACTTCACGGTAACACGAAAGAAAGATAAGGTCCAGTTACTCACGTTTGCTGTGCACGTCTGCTGGACGATATTACCGGCAAAATTGCATTGTCAAGTCTTTTTATAGAATGTCATGCTTTGTCATGCTTTGTCATGCTTTGTCATGTCTGGTCATGCTTTGTCATGCTTTGTCATGTCATGTCATGTCTTGTCATGTCTTGTCAAGTCTTGTTATGTCTTGTCACGCCTTGCCATGTCTTGTCATGCTTTGTAAGGCCTTGTCATGCCTTGTCATGTCTTGTCATGCCTTGTGATACGTTTCCATGCTTTGTCATCCCTTGTCATGCCTTTTCATGGATTTTCATGTCATATCATGCATTGTATGCATTGTCATGTCATGTCATTCTTTGTATGCCCTGTCATGCCTTGTTATGCCTTGTCATGCCGTTTAATATTCTGTATTACTTTTTCATACTTATCATCTTGTCATGCCAGGTCATGCTCTGTCTTGTCTAGTAATACTTCGTGAAGTTGTCGTTCACAGACTCAGGAGAAACTCTGCTGATAATTTCACAAAAAGAAGAACTCTTGTCATATGCTCATCATGAATGCATTTTGTTTTCAGTTTGTTCTAATTTAAAATACCTTAAATTATTGCGTCAGTACTTCATCATTAACTCACTTTTACCATCTTTACATCTCTTGCTTTGGAACATTCGTCCGAATACTTTAGATTAAAAATTATGGCCGCAAAATAAAATGTTCTCAGGGGGTATTAAATTTAGTGAAACTTATTTGTTATCAAAGCCGATGTAGAACTAGCATGGATATTATCTGGAAGAATGTATCTATAAATTTATAAAACAATAACCATGCATTCGTGAGTTTTGATTATATTTTTCACAGTAGTTTTCAAAATCTCAAGTGTCAAGTCATGGTGTGGCACTTTTGTTTCCATTTTAAGATGTATATTTTAATCGAGCTATTAAATTGTGCAAAATATTTTAATTCACTGAACTAATTGTTTAGTGCTATGAGCACTATTTTCACTTGTGAATAATCAACTTGAAGAAGAACCTGTATTATTAGTTCTTGACTGTAGTTTTTTCGCGCAATTGACATAAAACTGACAAGTTTACTTTTTCCAACTGAACGGTTCACACGGCAACCCGCCCGCATGCCTACTTCAAACGGGCGAAGGCTCGAGATCGATACAAAAGGGGACAAACTGGTGAACGCGAGTTTTAAGTTTTTTGGCCGTCGGGAAACTCAGTCATCATTGTTCTACTTTATGATGAAACCAACGTCAAGCGGAAAACTTCATTTGTGTGAGCGTTTAAGCTATTTTTGGTAGAGAGGGAGCTGGCCACGAGGCTGCGGAGGCAGTTCGGCAGCGGTTTACGGACGCGCTTACAGCCGGGCCTTGGGCGATCATCGTCGGAATGACGTGGGTTCCTTTCATCGCTCGCAGTAAACGCCAGATTCAATTGCAAAAGTTGCCTTTAGAATCCATTTGCAGATGAGGCTTTACTGCCTGCATCCAATTCTGCAGCTTTCTTCACTTGTTCCTGGACTCTTCAGACCCGAGGCCTCCTTTTCTGGTCTCGGAATGACATGGACTTGATATGTCTAAATTCTGGAATTTGAGAGGCTTCTTCTCGAAATTGGACGCTGTTCAAAACTAAGAACAGTTTTTAAAGCTAGGGATGGAGTAGCTATTCACTTTGTGAATACGTGGCAATTTAAAAAAAAGGTCCTTGAACCTTCAGATTTTTCTAATCTGAAATCGTTTCGGATGGTAGATCCATCGTGAGTTTTGTGAAAATTTCAGAGTGGCGACTGGATGTATGTATAAGATACATAGAAATATTAAAAAGATAAATACTCACTGAAGAGCTGCGTGATACCCCACTCTTTCATTCTCGAAAGCTCTAATATCCAATGAATTTTTTTGGTGTTCATAGATACTAATAGTACACGAACTTAGCTTTTCATCCCTAATTCACGAAGGTCTCAAATTATACTAGATTTATGACTGAATTACACTTAACCTTCGCGATTCGTAAATCAGAGCGCTCTACATTGTGCTTGGAATAACTATAACGAAGACAAACGTCGGGCACAACTCCGCTGTGCTGGTCGCAGTATTTTCAAGTTTTCGACGTTGTTTAATTATTGACTTGATATTTGCAGGTGTATAGGAACCTCTCAAGGTCTTGTATAGAAAGTTGAATGCAGCAGGCATTATCAGAGTGTCCATCGTTTTCATCGTTCTTTCACTTTTATAGAGCTTGCTCTGCAATCAAGATTGTGGAAGAGATTTTGATTCTTCTTCTGTCACGTCTGTGCATAAGAGGTTACGTAAATTTACATTACTCACATCATCCTTATTTCGTATCGCACGGTAAAATTGATTTCAAAGTAAAAATTCATCATAATAAATGCACAGTTGATTTTTCTACAACGTATTTGGAAAATTCGGCTGTTTTCTAATATTGTAGATTTCAATAAACTTATATACGTAAAATGACCGTCAGGGAAATTTCAGAACTAGTTTTGGTACTAAATTTCCGATGTATTTTTATTACCAGGTAAACTTGCTACAGTATGAAACTATACTATTTTTGAATATAGAGCAAGAAAATTCTAGGAGCTAAAATGCAAATATAACATGTACATACTCAATTTTTATAAAATATTTGACAGTTTCATGGGTTCTAAAACTGGATTTTTTTTTATTCCGAGGACTAAATTACGTTCTTTGTCTGGAGATTCTACAAAGAATATTTGCGTGCATCCTTGCCGAGGTTGCCCCGTTAACACCCCGGATATTTGCTACAAAGATGTTCGGTTTGGCCTGAGGCACAACGAAATTAATTAGCCCTTAGCCGCCGCAGTGGGTCATATATGGTACACGCGTTCATCTAACCTAACCCAATGTAACCAAAGCACTATCATGTAAGAATACCAATTTTCAAGTTTTCGTCAAATTTGTGTTCGTCAATCGAATAAGCTAGTTCTGATTAGAAAGAAAATTAATAGGAGAACCAAATTTGTGTAAACACAATCCTTAATTTTTACATTCACAACGGAGATATTCGTAGACATGAAATTTTACCTCTATGGAGAATCGCAGTTGAAGTGTTAAGACTTTTAGAACATACGTTTAGGAAGGCTGTAGACGGAAGTCTGCTACTGCGAATCATGTCTACAATTTCAACAATAAAAAAACAGAAACGAGATATTGAATTCGTTCTTACGCGGGATTTTATTATTGCTAAGTGTGGGAAACGCGCACCGCTTCTACGATTTAATTTCAGAACTCGGGCTCGAAATGACGAAGGGAGCCGTCGAAAATTCTACGTGCAGAAACGGAACACCGCTCTCCTAAATGGGTTGGACGACCAGGTTTTGGCTTTTCGAACTCAATTAAAGTAATTGTTCCAGGCTGATTATCCAGGTATGTTTACTGGCCTTTAATTAGAATTATTTTATTGCAGCACTGCCATATAATTTCTTCAACCACTCGCCAATTACCATAATTTACGGATACAAGGGGCAATTTTCGAGCAGCAATTGGGAAACCATCCCTCTTTGAAACCCTCTAGCTTCCCGAAACAATATTTTTACGACCTGCTTTGGGTAAGACCAGTAATTGCATAATGGCTGCTGCTGAGCCTCAGAGTCGCGTATCGTTGCGCTTTCGTTGATTATCGTCCGCTCTTCGATAATTATCGTATACGAGATGCCACTCCGTGACACCAGCTGCGGTATATGTTCTCTATATCCTGAAATGGTCTCTGTACTGGCAGCGCCTGGTCAGCGAAAGTGGGCTTCGGGTTAATGTTTTTTGTAATTGTCCTAATTTGTACCCTACAGGAGGTTCCTTCTCGTCACCGGGTAGTTATTACGTTTCCTTTTGCGTAATGAAAAATGAAAATGGCCGGATAAAATGGAGATTTTCTTTCAAATATCCGCTGCTAGTGCACGATGTTCATGGTTGAAAATGGTATGAAAAAATGGGATTTTTTATATCTGCCGCTGGTACACAACGTCCAAGGTTAAAAATGGTCGAAAAAAATGAAATTTTCATTCCAACATATCAGCCTCTGGTACACGATATCCAAGGCTCATCACAGTTTATCTGTTTATATCTCTAGAAAGTTCATTAGTGTAAATTTTATACTTTTTAAATTAAACTTGAGAAATTCTTAGCAAATATTATTCATTATTTAGGGCTAAAAACGCTGCCGCCGCGTCGACTACATCTTGGAAGACGATAGGTCAAAACAGGTTTCGAAATGTTACTACTAGTTGTAGGTATTAAATATTCAAAATTCACGACATGTACACAAATGTCTCGATCTCAATTTTGCAACAAAACTTCCGAGAACATAAAGTCCTATCATTGTGAAACACAAAACCATCATATTTGAAGTGACTTAAATTTTGCTACCACTGTCGTAAAATGCGTTCTGTAGATTTTACTCATAAAATTTACGCAACGATAAGAAATTCATGACGCAACTGTTACACCGAAGTGTGCGAACATATTGTACTTAGAACGAGCGAATGTTTCATATCCAGTCAAAATTAGAGCAATCTGGTGAACTCAAGGCTCAGTTCTGTTTTAACCTTGCAATGGCGACCCTAAATCTAAGGTCAGCTTGTATTGCTAATCGTAGATCACATCAAGTACAATGGCGATACAAACAATTACCTGCCAAAGTGTCATAATTGCTGTAGCATCGCTGTAACTACAACATCCAAAGTGAATAATTATAACAAAAACGTTTTTGAAGCCGTCTTCGACTGAGTACACCGCGGGATGTGAGTCAGTCTTGGCTTCCTAAGGGGAGCACAGCGGTGCCACGCAGCCAGCCAGCGACTCGAACCTGGTTCATGTATGAATTACCATTTATGAATTACTATTTATGAATTACCATTTATGAATTACCATTTATGAATTACCATTTATGAATTACCATTTATGAATTACTATTTATGAATTACCATTGTGAATCATCATTTATGAATGAATCACCATTCATGAATCCCTAGCTATAAAAATCCATTATGAATTACCATTAATGAACCAGCATATATCAATTTCCATTAATTAATTACCATTCATGAATCCCCATTTATGAATTTCCATTTATAAATTTTCAATCGTGATTTACCTTTTTTTTTATGAATTTCTATTTATAAATTTTTAGTTACGAATTTTAATTTATGAATCCCCATTTATGAATTTTCATTTATAAATTATCATTCGTGATTTACCATTTATGAATTTTTATTTATGAATTTCTATTCATGAATTTTCATTTATGAATGTCCATTTGTGAATTATTATTCATGAATCACCATTTATGAATTTCCATTAATGAATCACCATTTATGAATTTCCATTAATGAATCACCATTTATGAATCACCCTTTATGAATCGCCATTTATGAATTACCATTTAGGAACCACTATTTATGAATTTCAATTTATAAATTACTTTTAACGAAGCACCATTTATGAATTTCCATTAATGAATCACCATTCATGAGTCGCCATTTATTAATCACTATTTATGAATTTCCCTTTACAAATTTCCATATGTGAATTACCATTTCTGAATTTTCATTTGTGAATTACTATTTGTGAACCACCACTTGTCAATCACCACTTGTCAAACATCACTTGTCAATCACCACTTGTCAATCACCACTTGTCAAACATCACTTGTCAAACATCACTTGTCAATCACCACTTGTCAAACACCGCTTGTCAATCACCACTTGTGAATGATCATTTTGATCTATTCTGGCGCGCCAGTGTACTAGCGTAACTGTATTTTTGTAGCACAGTAGTGCATGTACTGTATCTTTGTAGCACAGTACTGCATGTACTGTATCTTTGTAGCACAGTACACACATAGAGAGTACACTGAGAGAGTACACATCCCTGCAAAAATATAATACGGCCACTCTGTTGAACATTCTGGAGGCCAGCGATTCTCATGTTACGGTAGATGAGTGTAGTTCGATCAATTGTGAAATGAAATTAATTAGATTGAAGAGTGCGTTTGTTTTAAAAGCTTGTTTTCACTTGAATGTATGTTGATTTCTCCCTGAATTCCAACTCATATTTTGTAACCATAAATCCAAACTTTGCTTCTCAAAGTGCATGAAAATATCACTGAAATATATACTTCTCACTGAGCTCCCCGAACAACACTTGCGTAAGACTGTAAGATTTTGACTACTGAATTCAGTTGTTCGTGAAAATATGGCGGTACACTGACTCTAATAGAATTGCTTATTAGGGTTTAATGAAAATGAGGCGGTACACTGACTCTAATAGTATTGCTTATTAGGGTTTAATGAAAATATGGCTGTGCGCAGACTCTTATAGTATTGCTTATTAGGGTTTAATGAAAATGTGGCGGTACGCAGACTCTAATAGTATTGCTTATTAGGGTTTAATGAAAATATGGCTGTGCGCAGACTCTAATAGTATTGTTTATTAGTATTTAATGAAAATGTGGCTGTACGCAGACTCTAATAGTATTGACTATTAGTATTTAATGAAAATGTGGCGGTACGCAGACTTTACTTGTGTTTCTCAGTTGGGTTTAAAATGATGTGGTTTCGCTAAATTTTTCTGACGAGGATTGCGATTAGGTAAGCTCAACACTAAATGTAACCTGGGCTTTCCATAAGTAATATCTAATACGAATCCTAAATGATTCAAATGCACCCAACAAATGTCACTCAAAATTATTAAGCGAAAGGTAAGTAAGGTAAGCCTTAAAGTTCCAGCCACTGGAGTTTTCAGCCAACTTCAAAATGAGTTAATAGATTTTAGAAAAATATTTTATATGTCAATGGACTCTTAAAATGCGATAATTTTCCAAATAAAATTTCCTGACCGAAGAATCGCAGGCGTAAGCCCAAAAGATATTTTTTCTCATTCTTAAATTTTTTCTTTGAATTCCAGTAGGTTTGACGACTGTTTTGCTTCACAGCTGAAAATCATTTGTCTGTTTCTATCATCGATCACTTTTGAATCGCGCAACTTCATTATTGCGTCGCGAAATACGCACAGCTTATGTGAATTATGCACAGCTTATATGAATTATGCACAGCTTATGTGAATTATGCACAGCTTATGCGAATTATGCACAGCTTATGTGAATTATGCACAGCTTATGTGAATTATGCACAGCTCATGGGAATTATGCTCAGCTTATGTGAATTATGCTCAGCTAATGGGAATTTTGCACAGCTTATATGAATTATGCACAGCTTATGTGAGCTATGCACAGCTTATATGAATTATGCATTGCTTATGTGAATTATGCAGATCGTAGGGACAACATCGATGCCACGGATGAAATGAGCTATCACAGAATAGTTATGAGCCAAATTAGCAATTTATCTAATTTCAAATATATTTTTGAGATGCTTAACCATTTAACGGTTCAACTATTACTTACAATACACACGCGTAATAGCTGCATTTCTACCTGCAGTACGTGGGTATAATGAATGTACTACAGCCTACAGTACGTGGGTATAATGAATGTACTACAGCCTACAGTACGTGGGTATAATGGATGTACTACTACCTGCAGTACGTGGGTATAATGGGTTTACTACTATCCACAGTACATTAGCTGTACTATTACCCAAAGTACACACGTACAAAAATCCCAGCTACAGTGGCATCTCCTTGACACAAACGTCGTTATCGAGATAATAATCTCAATAATTTCAATCGCATCTTCTGAAGCGAGCGTAAGTGCACGCCAGATGTCCCAGCAGCGCCGTGGCGGGGCTGGTGAGGCGCCTGCGCAGACTGCCTGCAACTCAGCCATTTGAAGGCTTATGGCGTCAGTAACTCGCTCCAAATTGAATATGTTATCACTTTTAGAGATCATCAAGTGAAGTCTCGCTGATTAATGGCGCACATAACGCCCAGTATAACACTGAATAAGCACCTCCCTATATTGGTTATGGCCTTCAGTGCAGTGAAGGCCGTGTAATCATTGCAAAGTGTCAGGTGTGTGAGTCACTATTGGCAAGTGTCAGGTGGGTGTGTCACTATTGGCAAGTTTCAGGTGTGTGTCACTATTGGCAAGTGTTAGGTGTGTGTGTGTCCCTATTGGCCAGTGTCAGGTGTGCGTGTCACTATTGGCAGGTGCCAGGTGTGTGTGTCACTATTGGCAAGTTTTAGGTGTGTATCACTATTGGCAAGTGTTAGGTGTGTGTGTCACTATTGGCAAGTGTCAGGTGTGTGTGTGTCACTATTGGCAAGTGTCAGGTGTGCTGACATAGTCAGTTATTGTTAAGGCCAATCACTGTTGACGTGCCAATTATGGATTGCGTACAGCCAATTATAGTGTCTGCAGCCAATCACGTACTAAGGTCCATTTGAGATGGCACGGCTTCAACAGGCTCGGGTCCTATTCATTTGTAGGATTCATATTTTGTGGTGTAAATTAACTAGGAAAAGTGTCAATTATGTGGAGACACTTCCCCATTGACTGACTTATCAACCATAACTTAAAAAGGAACGACCGACTCGTCAGTCATAGCAGGATACTGACAAAACTCGCAGAGCTAAATTGGCAAGATGATAAGGACTGAAATATCAGTCCTAACAAGGCAGTATTGGCTGAGAACCAATCGTGAGGAGGCAGTAATAACAGAGGTACCAATCATAACAAATATTATTGATTTTAAGTACCAACCACAGCAAGGTAATAGTTACTGAAATACGAATCGTTGCAAGGTAATTATAAAATTATCAATCATTGGAGGTAACAATAACTGAAGTACCAATTGTAGGAAGGTAACACAGTATCCCGAAAACATCTGATGAACCAATTATTGCAAAGTGATTTTCGCTGAAGTACAATATGGTAGTACTAGCTTAAGTACCGGCCATATGAAGGCAATATTGCCAATAGCTTCAAACATAACAAGGTTATAATAACTCAAGTACCAATCATATAGAGGCAATATTGACTAAAGTTCCCATCATATGACAAGGTCATAAGAACCGAAGTACTATTCATAGCAAGGTAATATTGACTATAGTCACAATCATACCAAGGTAATAATACTGATTTATCTGTGACAGCCAGATACTAGTAAGTCGGGGGTCGGTGTGTCTTTCGTTGAACTTTTGTATTCACAATTGCGACCAGTATTGACAACTGTGGTGTGGTGTGAAGCAGAGAATTCTGTACAATTCTGTGTCCTAATTTGTGTAATTCAAACTTCTGTGTGGCATCTGACAAAGAATTCTGTACAGTTCTGCATCCAATTCCACGCAATTCAAATGTTAGTGAGGCACATCCAACAGAAACTCAAAGCGATACAACGATGCTTGAACTACTATTGAAATCTACCCTAAAGAATTTCTTGGCTCCATAATTAGTGTCAGGAAATTTGAACGCCTGTGCGATTCAGTATTCGTGCAGCTCGAGCGACTTCAAATATTAATATTTATAAAAATACGCGCCAGAACAACAATAACTGACACAGACGGAACTCCAACCGCAGCCGCCAGCCCAGGTTGTGAGACGTGCCCCCGCTCATCGTACTAATTCTCCAGCCTACCTGTGTCCTACAGGTAGGCTATAGAATGGTACATATGTATAATGTAGGAATTTTTGGTACAATAATATTATGAAGAATCATGACCGTTGTGCGTGGTGTGAATGAGAATATTTGATAAGTGAACACGATTTATGCTCGTATGAGAAATATTTTACGTGACGTAGGGAATAGGTCTTGATGATAAGAACTACTTATCTATGCTTATCATCATAGGATGAGAATTGAGTGCCGGGCTACTGAAGAATTGGTGCAACGGCCGGCGCTTGATTTAGGACTTTTCTCAATTTGGACAATAGACAAGAGTCGTAAGTGGGGTGCTCAATTTGTGAGCACATAACACTGAATATCGCACGTTACTGCCTCTGCTACAGCCATCACCTCGTAACTGCGTGATTTAGAGGTGTACTAAAGGTATGAGCCTGCGCTGCTGATGATGGCTCAACACGTGAAATTAGTAAAAAATGCACAATATTTTAACACGTACATCTGAGCAGGTTTGCTAATAGGGTCGTAGCTGATCAATAAATCTGTACGAAAAAAGGTAAACTCGGGTTGATAAATACCGAGGTTTCCAAGTACATCTACGTGTTCGTTAATTAAAAATTAAAAATAGAGTGTTCGGCAAATGAGAGGAAGATGGAAGTCCCACGCTCAATACTACATCGCTCGACGCTTTGGAAGTGGCGCCTGTCAAGCACCTTTTGTTTTCTCCAGAAATTTCGTTTTAATGATGCAGAATTAATTTTATTATTGGAAACATAATTTCCTTACGACAAACTTCAGTTTTATTAGGATAAACTTAATTTTACAATAACCTACTTGATATAATTATGAGCAATTTAATTTCATGGAGAAAAAATTGATTCTATGATGGGAACACTTAATTTCATTTCAGCAAACGTAATATTACTATGGGAACTTAGCTTTGCAAGGAAAGAACAACAGGCTGTAATACGCAATGCCACACAAAATATGGCGAAGCTCATGGCATTCAGTTAGAGGCCCTCCAAGATGATCGTTTTTAGTCAAAATGTTCCGGAATATCTCTTATTTTGCCAGAAATTTGAAGCTGGCAAAATGAATTTTCTAAGGCAAAATGAACGACTCTGTAGCAACTTGGTATTTTTTGTTTAAAATCACACTTATACGTAAAATGTGAGAATATAAAATGGCTGTTGAAATGATAAATTGATTAGAAATAATGTATCAATTTTTTTGGCACATCGGCCACCAACATAGAGTAAATACATCGTAACATGACGTCCAACACTGAAAAGCACACGCAATCCTGAAACTCATTCCAAAAATCTACAATTTTTGAACCGATTCACAAATGAATTTCACCACAGTGCCAACTTCTCAATTTTTCCATACTACGGTCAGGCCCTCACACGATTTCACGTGAGACTCTGCCCTGGAGTCGGTAGGCTGTACCACTTTGATATACACGTCATGAAGACCAGGCTAGAACTGATGCTCAACGAACCTTGCGGGTTGTCGTGAAAGTTTTTCCCAGTTTATTGCTTCAAGGATTTTCCTCCAAAGCTTGAAAAAAGTCGCCCGACTCCGGGAAGAGCTTGCAATAAAGCTATAAATTCCTGTCACTCAATTGGAAGGTTTATTGAGGGCTGCCAATTAAATTTCACCTGGGCCTAAAAAAGAGGCCTAAATAAAGCCTTGGATCTTAAAGAGTGCCTCGGTGAAAGTTACTCTTTTTCTGGCGATCACTCGGAGAGGGGATGGGGTTATAATGAAGTAGGAAGTGAGGATGTGTCTGACTGAAGATTTCCAGCTTAATTTTCTTCAGAATTCTTTAGGTAGTTGCTCCTGGGATAATAGACACGACTCGTGAAGCAGCGCCAGTGTAATTTTTGTGAATTTGGAATAATTAGGAAGATGAAAACAACTTTCTCATTTACAATTTTGGGGTGGAAATTAAGGCAGAAACTAGACAACGCACGTAGTTACTCTACCACAAATACTTTTTTTGAGCTGGCGATGATGAGCCAACTGACGTTCTTAAAGTTCACAATTCTAAGCAAGAAACAACGAAAGACTTAACAAATTAAACTGTTACGATTGAACTAAGAACAACAAGGAAATGAAAAGTCAGAACTTTAAACTTTAAATAACAATAAAAGTAGTAACTTACGAACGTAAATTTGAGCAGGCGAGGTCACTCTGTTGTGAATAGATTTGTCTTAATACTCATTTTCTATTAAATTTGTACAAAATTAATTACGCCCTACGGCAGGACAAATTATGATTGATGAACCTAACTTGACTATTAAATGCACATAACAAAGTACAGTCGTCCCCGCATAGAGTGCTAGATCGGTTCCAGCAGACAATCGCTCTATCTTCTTACTTGCTTTATGTCACGCTCTTTTTTGCTTTTTAAGGTACAAGCATTTTTTGTTCTATTTGATTCATGCTCTAGTTGTTGCCGCTCTATGCGGAAGATGATTGTGTAGAGCGGTTGTTGGCTGTGTCTTATATATCGCTTTATACCTGAGACGACTGTACACTGAGGCAAAAAATACGAGCTCAGTGTGAGGATACATCAATGCACAGTGTGGAGAGCTCCATTATGAGAGCTCGAGGTAAAAAATGTAAAAAAAAGTTTACAGGCAAGTGATCGATAATCGGAACTTTCTTGTGAACTGACCTTCACAATGGTCTTAGAGAAAGTGGCTCATAAAATAATTTGATTATAATGCAAGTAACATGACTAGGTAGTAGCATATTTTGTGTATGTAATGTAATCATCCCCAAGCCAAGCAAGTAGCAGCAAAATTGTGAAATGAAGAGACATTTTCCTCATCAACAGGGCAATCGAAACGAATAAATTTGGTTGGACATTTTTTCTTAAAAAAATTCTAACTTTATGGGGGAACGAATTAGTTTTTTCAATTTCCTATGAATTTTTTTTTATGATAGAATTATGATTCTTTACGAATATATTCTTTTTAGTAGTTTTGATAGTCTCACCAAAGAAAAAACATTCATTGCAAAATTATTGCTTATCATCAGTCAATGAAGAGAAGGGTCAGCATGTTTGATGAAAAATTCTGTAACTCACTGATGTAACGAATGTTAACTAACGATGTAAAAAATTCAAGATTGAGTAATCTACAATATTATTCAAAAAATATTTGTAGTTAATGTTGGTATTTATTTTGAAATTAGTAAATATTTCAGTGATATGTACTAGGTGAAAAATGTCTTAGTGATCCCTAAACGCTTCCAGTGAATTTTTGACGTGTCACTAAAAGTAACTTTGACACGTATTGGTGCGTCAATCATCATTCGCCAACTCAGTGCTGTAACTGCAGGTGGTGTGTGTGTACGTGGGTTTGGGATCCGTACAGAAGTAAAGCTTCGATTAAAAGTGTCATGTCAGCGTAATAGATTGGTGAATTAGTTCAGAGTTACATGAATGCGCGTTTGACGAGCATACGGCATATCTAACGCTTTTTGAACGTTAAGAACCTACTACGATTACTTAAGTTTCAGTGGCGAGCACTTAGTACCGTGGTTTCATAATATTCATGTTTTACCTTTAATTCTATTTTCATTTTAAGTTCTTCAGAAGAATAATCGTTAAACAGAAGAGTAAGTTACTCTCCGTTAAATAGACGAGCAAGTTAAATTTTCGTTTGAACAACCGTAGGTTTATGCAAAGTGTATTACGATTGGCCCCTTGTACTTGGATGAGTCTTAAGGTCTCATGACTCCGGAAATTAGGCCGGAATAAGGTCACATGGCTTCGGGAATTAGGCCGTAATAAGGTCACATGACTCCGGGAATCAGATAAGGTCACAGGACTCCGGGAATTGGGCCGTAATAAGGTTACATGAATCTGGGAATGGGGCCGTAAAATGTACATTTCAGACATTAATTTGTTCGATCATTTGCCCATTGCACACGATGCGATATACATAGGTGTGTCAAAAAGGCAACACATTTTCTCCCAGTATACTTGCCGTAATCTACTTACAGCACATGGTTCGTATACTTACAATATATTGCATGCATGCTGTTTACGTCCGCTAACAGAATTTTTAATATCTTTCAGCAACCACAAATTGAAATGAGGATTAAAATAGATTTACTGGAAAATTAATCAATTTTTCAACGCATCTTGGGTCAATTTTCAAGCACTTTTTTGTGTACGCCTGCAACAGCTCCGTACAAACGGGGAAGCGTGAATATATTCGCTTCATTTTAAGCTTTCTATGGTAGGATCAGATTATACACATCATGTTTCTTTTAAAGTGTAGTTCCAAAGTAACATCGAAAATATTTGATGTTTTTTAAAGCGAGTTCTAACCATTGTTAACTAGTTTACATCCTTTTCAATATATCAAAAACTCTATTCTGTAAGTCTTTTTTGAGCTCCAATCATTGCTTTATGCGAAATTTTCTTTTTGATCAAAGATATGTTCAAAAGTCTAGCCGAAAGGTTTTTAATTACTTTATTTTATTTAAGTCTTTTAATACTCGGTAGTAAACTAGAATTTGTTCGAAATACTGAACATCATGTTGTCACTCCTGCGCATGGCTTTAAAAAGTAGTTCATATCATCAAAACCTATTCCGTACGTCACGAAAAATATTTCTCATACGAGCATAAGTCGTGTTTACTTATCAAATATTCTAATTCACACCACGCACAACGGTCAGGATTCTTCATAATATTATTGTACCAAAAATTCCTACATTATACATAAGTACCACACGCCGCCCTACAGGTAGGCTGGAGAATTAGTACGTTGAGCGGTGGCACGTCTCACAGCCTGCGCTGGCGGCAGCGGTTGGAGTTCCGTCTGTGTCAGTTATTGTTGTTCTGGCGCGTATTTTTATAAATATTAATATTTGAAGTCGCTCGAGCTGCACGAATATTTGATGACCTCCCAAAAGGTACATGCACCGCCGGCTTTATTATTTATGTCGGAGTTTTATTCTCGGCCATAAAATGTAGCCCAGAGACTGGGTCGTGACTTTCGAAATGTGAACGTTTGGCCGGCGCCGCGGGCGGGGAGTAGAAAGGAGGGAGAATGTTGCGTTAGAGGGATGTTGTTTTGTGAAATGGGGGCTTGTGGGAGTGCTGAGTGGGGAGAATGTTGCGTTGGAGGG
>VOMN01129902.1:0-17198 GCA_014899125.1 Orchestia grillus | reverse complement strand
GTCATTACTGGGTAGCGTGGTGATGACGTGCGTCATTACTGGGGGGCGTGGTGGTGACGTGCGTCATTACTGGGCGGCGGGGTGATGACGTGCATCACCGCGGTGATATGCAACGCTGTCGTAATTGGTGCAGAATACAAAGCTGATGCAGCGCGCTGCTCTGTATGGCGGCCTGCGACGCGTCTTATGAATGCAGCGAATGCAGCGTGGTGCGTTGTTGCGTAAAGCGTGGTGCGTTGTTGTGTAAAGCGTGGTGCGTTGTTGCGTAAAGCGTGGTGCGTTGATGCTTAAAGCGTGGTGCGTTGTTGCTTAAAGCGTGGTGCGTTGTTGCGTAAAGCGTGGTGCGTTGATGCTTAAAGCTGACACGGCGTCTCTAGCGAGCAACTAGGTGTTTTTAGAATGCTACAAAATTTGTTGCGTATAACAAGACTTGCTGCGTGTAACAAGACCTGCTGCGTGTAACAAGACTTGCTGCGTGTAACAAGACTTGCTGCGTGTAACAAGGAGGTTTTAGCTCGCAAATAAGCTTCTGTGATGCGCAGCAAGTGCGGCAGTTTGACAATGATAGTCCATTGTGATCACCATAAAATCCTGGTGCTCAATCGGCAGCAATCCTCAGTAATTTCAAGTCAAGGTCCCTGCTGTCGGTGTCGTGGGAGTAGAAGGGCATAGCTGTGGAAATTGTACAGCTCATTCCAATCGTCTTGAAAATACTTGAAAGATTCAAAAGATTCATGAAATAAATTTTGCATCACTACGAATTTCTCCAGCGATGCCCTGGACGAAACATTTTTTATTGGCGAAAATGAACCTTAAATATTCAGGCACGGCAAGCTCCCGTAGACACCTGTACTCTGAGATGGCCATTAGCATGTAGAGCTACAGTGATCCGATGTAGCGTGACTGCTCAGAGTTTGCAACTTCGGCAACATTGCCTATCAAGGAAAAACACAAGAGATAAAATGAAATGCCCATAAGTCAGATTCACCGAAACCTTTTTTGTGGTATAATTTCGAGACGAAGAAAGACGGGAGATTTGTTTTGCTGCTCCTGCAGCGCCCCCCAAAACTGGTTAATCAAAGGATCCATCTCGACTTGTGCTGTGTCCCCCGTCATGGGACAGCTCGCTGAGGTCTTTTGGGACAGCACCAATGTCCCTCTGTCGGGCTGCTCAGACTAGGAAGTAAAATGGAACAGAAAATAGCAACAGGAACAAGCCGAGGGTCAATTCTTAGATTCCTATTAAAATCCAATGCTATCAGAGAACGATACTGACATCTCATAATTAAATCACATCGTATCTTCGTTACACTGTTTACTATGATTGCTGGCTGACCTATAAGTAATCGCGTAATTATGAGTAGTGATGTTGCCTTATATATAAAATTCCTATTAGTTTTTCCGTGAGCATAAATGCTGCAGTTACCATACAGATTGTGTCCCTATGTATTCAGAGTGCCCTTGATACCGCCTTCGCCAAAACGATTATATGCTCTCTGAAAGTATTCCCAAGTGCTACACTGTGCAGACTTAAAAACTGTATGTTGACAAACAGCTTTCGAGTTCGCACTTGTCTATCAGCGACGAAATGGACTCCATAGAGCTGGATTACTTAAAAATCAATATGCCGCATAATATCCAATCTACCAAGCGCATTAAAATCAACCGAGTTCAAATCTGCACATTCATTCCAGCATTATTCACCTGAGTTCTGCGTACCTGAACTCCTGACTCTCGAAGTACGTGGTGTTACTCTGGATGTACGTGGTGTTACTCTGGATGTACGTGGTGTTACTCTGGATGTATGCGGTGTTTACCCGTAATTAGAGTCCATCTATACAGCTCGTCACGCACTCCATCTTCAATTACGGGCTTGGCGAAGTAGGCCTCAGCTTGCGGTGCCGGCGGCAGGGCAGGCAGTCTGCAGAGGCACACGTGTGGTGTCTCCTTATCTCTTGGTCTGGGCTGGTATCTGTAAACTCGAGCAAACTCCAAAATAATTCAGCAAACTCTAGCAGGTTCAAGGTACACTTCAATAGACTCCAAAATACTCAGCATTCAGCAGCATATTCCAGCAGACTTCAGTCAACTAAAACAGACTGAATTCCCCCAGACAACTCCAGAATTCTCTAGCAGACCACAGCGTGTGAAAATATACTCCATTAAACACTGACAGATATTTGTAAGCATCAGCACACTGCATTAGCAGCCAGGAAGCTCCAGTGGACTTCAATACTAGAGACACACCGCCCGCCGCAGCGGTCTAAAAAGATTACGCGCCCCCATATCTCCTAAAAACGTACACTGCCGCAGTAGCCTCAAAAGTACGCCGTGCGGTGACACAGTTCTCTCTTCTTGCCAATTTCTCGCGCGCAAAAAGTTTGCTTGTCGCGCAGCCTCGTAAGATATTAAGCTGTTAAATAATGGACAAGTTTTTCTCACTGCCTTTGTAGGGGCCTAATAAAAGCGAAGCTATCTGGAGGCGAGGTGGGCTGCCACCTCCGGTTGTGGCGAGAAAACTGGAAGAACGAGCGGTGTAATGAGCACGGTAACTGGGATGGGTAACTGCGGAAATGGGTAGGATAACTGGAATGGGTAACTGCGGCAATGGGTAGGATAACTGGAATGGGTAACTGCGGCAATGGGTAAGGTAACTGGGATGGGTAACTGCGGAAATGGGTAGGGTAACTGGGATGGGTAACTGCGGCAATGGGTAGGGTAACTGGAATGGGTAACTGCGGCAATAGGTAAGGTAACTGCGGCAATGGATAGGATAACTGAAATGGGTAACTGCGGCAATAGGTAAGGTAACTGAAATGGGCAACTGTGGCAATGGGTAAGGTAACTGGAATGGGTTACTGTGGCAATGGGTAGGGTAACTGGAATGGGTTACTGTGGCAATGGGTAAGGTAACTGGAATGGGTTACTGTGGCAATGGGTAAGGTAACTGGAATGGCTATCTGTGGTAATAAGTCAATTGACTGCTTCTCACACTCGCAAGTGTTCGAAGAATGGGGACGCCTTTCAGTTTGTGCGAGTAACTGGGGTAAGAAGTCGCTCAGTTCTGTCAGTTAGCAAGAAATTATGTATTACGTCAGTCTAGCACAGTGGAGGTTCAAAATTATTGCTACGAATTAGTACGGCCATTTTGCTTAATAATAGCTCATTACTATAGGAAGATCATAGCATGGCCACACTGCTTTATATAAGTTCACTTATAAAATAGGAAACTAGTGTTGTCAATTTACCTTCCTATATTAGTTCATTTATATAAAGGGAAATTAGGTAGGTCCTATTATCCCATATTAGTTAACTATTATGGAAGAAAAGTAGTACAGTTATGTTACCGTAGATTATTCCATATACTAGAAGGAAATTAGACCAGTTAGGAGTCAACAACCCTGCGTTGATTCAATAATTTGAAAGAAATTGGACCACTGATAAAAAAAGAAGCGATCATTACACTCATCTAGTAAGACTAGGTCGGTAAAAACACCACCNAGAAGGAGGGGGAAAGGGGGGATCCTCGCCGGAGCTGAGCCCTGAGGCTCATGTTAAAATGTTCAATTCTAGTCCAGTTTTTTTGAAATATGTCATTTCTTGATTTAAATTGCAGCGCGTTTGACGGTACTTGATCCTATGACATGTCGAGCGTGCGATATCATGTAGACGTACACCGTGCGTTGTAGACGTACACCGTGCGTTGTAGACGTACGCCGCTGCACCAAACTGCGAGCTCAATCCAAACCGAATTCAAAGCACTCGCTGCAAGGTGACTAACAGCTGGAATAAAGTCTCGAGCTTTCACCGAATTCAGGGAGCGAAACACCCAGTTACGTGCATGACCTATGAATAGGCAGTGAGCTGCCGTGTTTATTGAGCGTTCAGTGTCGCCAAGAGGGGCCAGATCCTGCTGCTGACCTGATCATAAGCTGCTGTATGCAGAGGCTACGTCCGGGAAAGCGACGGTGAGTCGAGGATGGCGCTCGTACATCCTGCAAGTCGTCTCCTTATCCTGCCGCTCGACTGAGTACAGTAAGCAAATGTTCCCAAGTCACACTCGCGCCATGACGCAGGACTCTCGGCTCGCCTTTTAGGGTAGTCCGGAATTCCGAAGAATTAAGGAGGCTAATCTAAGAGGCTCACTCAAGCCTTCACTCAGTTTTCACTCGCCTGAAAAAATATCAATTCTAGAAAAGGAACGTCGGCGCGCTTTCTCTTTGGGGAAGTTTCTGATCTTCTAATGACTTGCAGAAGAAGACAAGGAAGCGCGTGCAGTACCTGGCGGGAATGTCTGGGATGAGGAAGTATGTGCAGTACCTGGCGGGAATGTCTGGGATGAGGGAAGTATGTGCAGTACCTGGCGGGAATGTCTGGGATGAGGAAGTATGTGCAGTATTTGGCCGGAATATCTGAGACGAACAACAGACCTGCATGTCACAGATGACACCGATACAGTTTAGAAATTCATGTAAGACAAAGACTTGCGTACAATACTTAATGTAAACGTTATTTTAAATAAGAAAATTGCGTGCATTACTAGTGAGTAAACTGACCACGCTGTGAAGCTTTTCCAAGTAAGTAAAAATCTGACCTCAAAGGTCATGCATTGTCGTTGTAGATAGTTTGTATCTATTGTGTAAAGTGCGAGTGTTTCCTTAGATGAAATTGAACTCGTGAATGACACAAGTAATATGACTAAAATACTCTGTTGTTGTCAAGACTGCTGAAAAGAATATAAATTCACTGAGTAGCTTTTTTTAGTCCAACGTGCACACATTCATTCGAGCCAGTGTACCTGCCAACACCGAGCTGGTTTTGCGGGGCCTCTCGGCTTCACGACGTGACAGTGCTGATTTCGTGCTCGGGTTTGAGTCGTATCGTTATAGCCTACTGGAATTTCCCAATGTGCACCAAACGAGAAGAAACCAAGAGATCAAAAGCGGCAGTTAGAAAGTATGTGCTTTGAATTTCAAGGCCATAAACTATGGTGCCATAAGTATGCGATTGACTGAGGCTATTATCAAGCTGAAATGAAGCCTCACTCACTTCGCAGCAAATCTAAAGTGTGAACTGAACGACTGGACGTAAATAGAACAAAAGCCTGACAGTTGTCCTAGTCCATCAAACGTATCCATCAACGCGTCCATTAAACGTATCCATCAACGCCAGAGAGAGGCTGTTGTCGCGTCACAGTCTGCTTTTACGCGTTAACACAACTGCGATGGCATTGTACGTGTGACGTGCTGGTACATAACAAACTAGAGCATAAATAGTACGGCCAGTTTTTTTGCTATGTCATTTTTTAATCTGATAGAGCAGACCTTGAGTATTTTAATGGAAATATCGATTCTTTGGATAAAAGCTTGCGTCACAGATTTCGTTGAGGATGCACCGAGGCTTGTAATGTTCGACCTAATTTTCTAAGAATCTCTGCGATATTTCTTTCCTAAAGTCTCGCTTCAGGAGGATGATTTCGATGCTTTATGACCATTTGACAACTTTTTCTCAAGGCTGCTTAGGGTACGACAGCGAGACAAGATGTGTGATCATGAGGGTGGTATGTATTCGATTTGGCAGGGACCAAACTGTTGCTTCATTATTAATTTGTAAATGTTGCATGATCAATAATTCGTAAATGTTGCATGATGATTAAATCATAAATGTTGTATGATCCTTAATTCATAAATGCATGAACAAACGATAGAAGGTTTAATATTTATTTCACATCACTTGAACTTATGGATCAAAATGAGGATAATTCCTTCTCAAATAACTCGTATAAAAGTTTCAAATTCAAGTGCTTGTGAAGCAGTCGCCATTGTTATGAAGTGACGTCACAATAAAGCGCGTACTTTTTGTCCCTTTTGTCCCTGTATTTTCTACTGTTATTGGAAATTAATTAATTCTGAAACTGTCTTACAACCTCAGAGTTCAGATCAGATCATTTTTCCATTATGTATTTCTCACGTGGTAAGGATTCTTTGCGACATGAGTTTCCCCATTCGATACTCGCATTTAACCGAAAAGTATTTGAGGCAAAACTTTGCACGCACCCCCCATGTCGACGGCAAGTGGAGCTTTCTTTCTCCTCGTCTAAACTCATGGGTTAAGTTTTATTTTCATGCCTTCTCCTTTCGCTCGTTGGGTTGTGGTTACGAGATGCTCTCCTTACACACACACACTCACCTTGGAAACCTTGGAGATGTTTGGGCCTTCACACCCGGGCCACACTGGGGTGCCGCCGCTATGTGTGCATGGTGGACCTTCGCATATCCGCGAGCTGTTGAATGAGACCGTTTCCCTCCTCCGTCTGATGATAGTGAGGCCAGGGAAGCCTATTAAGGATAGTTTGTAGAAAGTTATCCAGCTTCGTCTTGAAAACGTCCAGGGGACCATCGAATTCTCTCAGATCTTCAGTGTCTCATTTTGTAGGCTTGACGGCTTATTTATCTGCTAATCTTTCGCCAGCATCATCTCGTTGTTGAAAGCGGGCGCTCCTTAATACTTTCCTTCTTGTGCATTGTTTCGTACCCTGGAGAGGCTGGCGCCCCTTGCATGCGAGCTGCAGGCGGCGCCCTAAATAGCTTGACTTTTGAACTATAAGGTACAGTGGGCATGCCCTGAAGTAGCGAGACGCACCTCAGTTTGAGCTGCGAGTCCGCGACTCTTTGGCCAGCCTGACTGTTCTGCGCAGGCCGTCCTGCAGGCCACCCTGTGCAGGACAGAAAACTGTCCTGTGCATCAGGCGGCTCAGTGCACAGCGGAAGCCTTCTCTGTGCGAAGGGTAGGCTTGCGCGTGCAAGGGGCTACTGAGCACTGGAAGAGAAGATGCCCATTGCTGGACGAGTAGCAGCTCTGTGCGGTACTAGAAACTTCATTTGCAGGACAACTGCAGTTCTCGAGAACAGGTTAGGCAGGACAAGTCCGAGCAACAAATAGGTCGGACTCGTGAAGCAAAAACTCGTTCCAGTTATCCCGTGGCGCGAGCGCCTGGACCGGACGAGGTGGGCCATGGAAGGGTGGGGCAGCAGGCTGCATTCGCTGGAACAGTTCGCATTTTTCTGGACGCGTGCATTCTAACTTACGAGTCGTGATCATATGTTAGTCTGCAGTGAAGCCGACTCGGGATGCCCCCTGGAAATCCATTTAATAATCACTCGCTCACTATCCTATTACAGTAGAGTTAGATGAAGGGTCGGTTGGGGGCCTGCAAATCCGTTAGGTGCATTTCTCTGCGCCAAGGAAAAAAGTTTAGACCCTCGAGAGAAGGGCGCGAGTTAGAAGTCGTCATAACATAGAGGAGGGCTACGAGTTCCGCTCCACAAACTTTATCTTCGATCAGACTTTTATGAACCAACAAATTCTGGTCCAAAGGACGGCGTTACAACCAGCAGCGGTTAGTGCCTTGCGGGTCCAGCTCCGAGCAGTTTTAGGGCATATTTTGGAATATATTATCTGTGAAAAGTTCCTTTAGTAGAAAAATAAATGTATCATGCTAAATTTGGACTCACTATGAGTTTGTGGCGAGCTCAAACTGCAGGTATAACGGAGAGTAACCGCTGTTCGATTTCCACTGCTGAAAATTGATATTGTATGAAAAAAAAACGTTTGACCTCTGCAATGCAGTCGAAAAGTGTGTGGAAAATGCTGAGCCCTTTTACTGGTGCTCATCTCAACAGACGTCCGAGTATTCTTCGATATCCGATGCGCTTTGAAGGTATTTTGATACTCAAGTTGGACACGTATACATTGCTCTGGTGTACATGTACGCCTCGCTTACATGGCACGCAGGTTCTTACATGGCACGCAGGTTGATCAAGCTTGGAATAATTTTAACTTCAGACGGCTTGAGAGTAGTTGCAGTTTTATTTGAAACCGAATACAGCATGCAGAAAGTCTTCGGATGTTTCTCCCTTAACGAATGTTTGAAATGAAAAGTAACCAGCTCGACTAGATATTGATATTCCTTGCAACCTACGACCTGATTTTACCAATTGAGCGAAGAACAAAGACCAGCCAATAACAGCGTATTAAAGGCAGGAAAAATGCAGGCATGGGTGGTCGTTCTTGAAGCGGTTTTGTGCCGGCTGCAAAAAGGGAACCAAACCTTGTGGTGCGTTCACCAGTTTCCCCTGCCTGACCTAGTCAAGTCTCAAATTTCAAGCCGCGACCGCAAGACGTCGTGTTCACCAAGCTAAGAACGACGCTTGTCTAGATAAAGTTTATCCTTTAGGTCGAAATTAAAGTTGTACTCACACAACGAAATTCTTTGCTCAATGCATGAGTGTAATGAGACAGGAAAATCATGCTTGCTTTCTTCTTAGACATACACGATTAGCTGGGTGTACTCACAAAGTACTCATATATACATAGTCATGCATTCGTCAGGTCACTGAGACTTTACCCCCATATTCTTATCGCATTTATTGCAGGGACTTGCGAGGAGGTCGGTGGTGTACATTGCGAGAACTTTTGCACTGGAAGCCGATTGGTGTTGGAATGTGAAGCACGACTGTCGCAGGTGCATCATGGACCTAAACACGGGGGTTGATTTCAACCGAAACTCGTCCTGACGTATGTTTTCCATGCCCGTTATTTGTGCGCCATGTAATAATTAGGGATTACATTCCATCAAGTAATGGTAATTTAATTATTGTATGTGGCATTTTTTGGCTTGTTAACTGAGATGAGGTTGCCGCGGCTCTCAAAAACGTTAATAAAATCAAAGTTCTGGAATTTTCTTTGAGGCTGGATTTTTAGTGTTTTTATTTCTTCAGTTAATCCCCTTCAAAACTCTGTCAAGAATCTATTGTAGTTCAAAAATCAATCGGTAACGATAAATCATAAAATTCCGCAGTAAATGGTAATTATCAAAGATTCATAATAAATATTTAGTTTTGAATCCAGGGAAATATGCAAAGAAATAACCAGCTCTGCTTAGAATATATAAATCATTTACAATGTACTGACTGCGTAAGACACCAGAAAGCTCAAAAAAGTCAGTAGTAAGAATAATTCAGAGAATTTTTCTTTAACTAAATTTTAAGCAATGCATTCGACTTTGTTTCGTAAATACTCGGTGAAGGAAAAATTTGAAAGATGCAGATTAAAATAGCCTACATTTTTATTAACGCTGCAGCTAACAGATAATGTCTAACTACATGTACACAATGTTAATTTATTAATCAATCTTTTCACGCATGTATATATTATTCATTTCTAGCGCTGATACAAAAATATAAGATATTTCGCAGTGACTAATCCACAAAGCCATTATTAATACCCAAGTTAGGATCATGGATTACACTGAAATACTAAAGATGTTCAAGAACACATTCATTAGGCCGAGCTGTAGCTCCAGAAGATCAAGTGGCCTATGACGTCAGCAGGGGCACAGACTGGCGACCTTCTCCACGTAGCGGAAACATGGCTGGTCTCGAAGCGATGTTTATTCAGAAGGCAGCCTTCTCAAGATTTATCTCTTACCTGTAAATAAGAAACTTCATTAAAATGAAAAATATGTGTTGCTGGGGCAGCAGGCTTACACCATGTTTGGAGAGTGGCCGGTTTTGGAGGGAAAGTTGACTTAGAGAGGAACGTTCCGAGTCTGGATGCCAACAATTTTTAGCATTTTTAATGTGTCATGTTCCGGCAGGGTAATAGAAAGCCAGATTTGTACTCCCTGATGTTTACCTTTTTTTAATGCAGCCCAAGAAAGAAAGCATTCAAGAATAAATTAAAAAGAAGATACGGGTTAAATGAACGTCAATGTTTAATGTCAGCAAACACAAATTTTTATCATGGAAGTGACAAAATGAACATGTATGCTATTTGATTCTGCTCCAACGGAGCGCAGTCGGCATGTTTTGGAAAAGAAACTCATCGCGCTATTATGGGACATCTCAATTATTTAATTTTTATTTCTGTACTACTATTATGGCTGGTATTTTTTATGCAGAAGCGCTCAAGTCCACAGTAACCACCGAATTTTCGAAGATTAAATTTTTAGATATTTTAATCCATTCGAATTTTACTTGACTGAGTAAATGCAGGAATGCGGGACTCACGAGACGTCCGAACTGAATGGAGGACGATGGACGTGCCACCGGCAGTCGTTTGCCATGACAGAGGATGAATGAACGAGTTAAAAATTAATTTAATGAATGAGCGCTTGCATAATTGGATGGTGAACAGTTTTCGTCTCAGAAGTTAAAGAATTTAAATTTGCATTGAGGAGCGCAACGCTTTAAGTTTTGAATAAAATTGCGTCCACCATCCACCCGAACCATGCCGCACCAGTCTTGGATACCTTGGAGATGTTTGGGCCTTCACGCCCGGGCCACACTGAGGTGCCGCCGCTTGAGCGTTCACAAACTCAAAACTTGTTCCAGAAATTAGTGACTTCACCCGTTTTTGCGGGCTTGCGTAAACTAACACTCCTGAAAATGAGGAACTTTTCTAAAAAATAACCTGGCTGCCAACGTGTATGTGCCTCTCGGGACATCAAGAAGGTCTCAGTCCGCACTGATGGAAGAGTTTCATCGTTTCAACACAGACCCAATCGTACTCTGCTCAAGTCCTTGCAAGGCGTAAAGATTGGAGTGCAGCCCAAATCACACACTATAAATGGCAAAATTGAATTTCATCGAGTCCTCTGCTCCAGTAGAGTCAAAACAAGGACTTGTCCTGATCACAACCGCGTTGTAGCGGTCGAACCGTTCCGACACGCTGCCCATCGAAACAAAACACCCTCGGCCTCAGCGCCATTTAAATGATCTGTTTTCAATCTAACCTTACGACTGATCGCTCCATATATTCAAGCTCTTATTGAGGACGTCTAATGGGGAGGTGCTGTCGCCACTTTAAAGGTCTTAGAAATCTTCTGCCTCGTACATTTAAAGCCTGAGGTGCAAGGGCGCACGACGGCAGAACACCTCGTACATGGAGGCATAGAAACCCCCCTCCCCCCACCCTGTCCGCTCATCAGACCATCTTTTATTTGACTTCATGATGAAAGATAAAAGACGCTTCGTTGAAAAAGGTGAACCTACGATGGTAAATTTGCAGGCGTATCTCGTACAGTAATTGCCATTTGTATGGAAATTGAAGTTTATATTAATAAGAACTTTTAATGTCCTAAACAAGATAGACATGTTGGATGTTTTACTCACATGTCCATGAAATAACTTATATGCTCTTATTAACTTAAAAAGTGACCCTATGAACACTGGTTATCATATGAGATGAAAGTATCTAATTGGCAATGAGTGCACACTTCAGTACAGAAATTTTCATGGCTTATGAAGTAAATCATAGCATTCATAAGGGATTTATCAAAGAAATCTTACATCGAAGGCTCCTTTCACTACAATTCAATTCACATTTTCAGCAAACATCACTCAGACACATGAAAGAAGACTAATTGTGTGTTCTTGCCCTTGTCACCCACATCGCATTCGATTTCGACTTTTTTACAGAGGGATTCTAGTTTATTATGTTATCATCGATCACCATTATTTATCTCAAGCTATGTGCTTTTTTCAGTCAAATGCGATATTTTCATTGATTAAGAATGTGCCCGAACTATGCAAGAGCTCCCCAAACGTACGATATTCATGAGTTTACTAAATTTTTCCTCCCGCCCAGGTGTGAGACTCTGAATTCACAAGTAAACAGAACTGGTATTTTACTTTAACATTACTTTAATGGGCTTGTGTTCACCTCCTAGCATCTGGCAACAAATGTGACGCGTAGAACATCCGTTTCAGATAAACCATTCGAGGCTTTTTCTTTCTTTAAGCCCGCAAACATCGAACGAAAGAAAGTTAGTTCCCTGCGGGAAATTAATTCAGGGTGCTAAGGGCAAACGCCCGCTATTCATCCTAACGCGGCAAAACAAACACACACGAAGACTCTTGTGCGTCAAAAGTTCGTTTGACCTAGAACAGAACGTGCATTGATGCCTGTCAGGGATTGAAGTTAGGAACCTCATCACTAGGTCTAAGAAGCGCAATTCTAAAGGCATCCTATCTCTGAGGTGCCTTTGCAGGTACTACGTATCAGCAGTCGTGTGGTTATCCAAAATTGAGATTTACATTGGCTACTGAGAATGCCGTACGATTACTGCAAGTTCTTTCGCCTCTGCGGCTGCTTTAAGGTGAGATTGATATCAGTACCCATCTGGTGCGGCTCGTGCTGTAGCTGTACCCTCCATTTATAAAGTATGAAAAAAGCAATAACGGCTCGTCCAAGTCGTGCTGCACAGCTCGACCAAGATGCAGCGTTGGTTTGCGAAGAAATTTTAATGACGTGGAGTAGCTAACGTTCTCAGTTTGAGAAACTTGCAGCTATACGAGAATATTGTCTCTTCATGCATTCATTTCTGACTTCTAGGACAAACCACCCGTCGTCTCTCTCGCTGAATTTCTCTGTCCGACTCAGAAAGAAGACATCCGTGATGCCCTGTCACTTGGACAACTGCAACAGGGCCAGAGCATGAATAATCGTGCCCAGGTTAACCGAACTAGGCGAGAGCTTCAGGTGCGGTTCGTGTTCTGAATTGATCGTGAGAATATTTTGAAAGCATTAATGTGCTGCGTGCCATAACATTATACGTGCAATAACATTATGCGTGCAAAAACATTATGCGTGCCATAACTTTATACGTGCAATAACATTATGCGTGCAATAACATTATGCGTGCAATAACATTATGCATGCAATAACATTATGCGTGCAATAACATTATGCGCGCAATACATTATTCGCGCTCCGCAGATGTAGATGCTTCGCGTCTGAAGAGACAAGTGCTGAGGGTCATTCTTTAATGCGTCATTCATTAATGGGCACAAAAAGTATATAAGTTATGATCTGAATTTATCTCTCCTATTTTATATACTGATATCTCGAACCTATAATATGTGTGGGGAAGAATGCATGCTAAAAACAAGCAGCCATGCAATTATAGTTACGGAATCCTGCTCTAACAAAGGTCTCCAGATGTACGTTGAAAACTTGGGGAAAATCTATCACAGACGTCAATTTCCCGTTATGACAGAAGACGAAAGCCTTGTAACGAAGCTTGTTGACCCCTTAACGCCTGTCTTGACTGCCTGCTACTTCTATCTGCCTTCTTTCTCTTTCTCTCTCTCTCTCTCTCTTTCTCTCTCTCACTCTCTCTCGCACCCATCTGTCGTGCGAGGCCTGCAAGCCTCGTTGTACTGCCGTGCACATCAGCTCCCCCCTTTCCTATCTTCATTTTAATTGAATGATGATGCAAATGGAGCATCAGCGATATCTGGAACGCAGTGAAGAAGAAGCAAATGAGACAGGTAGAGCTTCCGAAATATACTTTTGGGCTTTAAATAATCGTGTTACAGATAACTCCCTAGATAGGCGTTACGACTACTCTAAATTATCTTCAAGATGAGAGATAAGGAGAAGGAAGTGGGCGAGTGAGGCGTTTAAAATTATGAGAATATTGGCGAGGATCGAGAACTAGGTAACAGCTACGAAGAGAACTCGTAAAAAATGGCTTGTAAAATATGTAATCTTTGTTAGATGGTATATTCCAGTGGGCCCACGGGGTATATTCCCTACTCATTGTTAATTTGAGATCAAGCTGGAAGAAAGTTGAGAAAAATGAAGAATTGATGTTCTATTTTATAATTTGGTAAATGTTCAATCGTAAGGTAAAAATCGATTATAAAGTAGTAGTAGCAGGTTATAAAGTAAATATATTGAATATCGATAGGCGGTGACAAATCGTTTATTATCGTATACGAGAATTGAGTATTTTTTTCGAATTTTGGATCATGTGTTTAGGAAAATAATGGACGCCAAAATATCGACGCATGAAGTCGGCATCTTCACAGCCCCCATCCACGTTCGTCTGTCGACAACTCTAACTTCGCTGTTGCATCGATAAAACCATAAAATAATTGAGAAAAATAATTGGCCTAAATTATAGATAAGTATAGATGCTCTGGGGAAAAAGTTAAGCACGGTAGTTAAAATTTATGAGTCAATCTCTCTAAAATACTCGTTTCCTTTTCTCCTGATGCAGCAGTGCTGCGTGCTCGTACTTCTATCAGAACTCTGCGCAGGCCACCTCGAGACACATGCGCAGGCCACCTCGAGACACGCGCAGGCCACCTCGAGACACATGCGCAGGCCACCTCGAGACACATGCGCAGGCCACCTCGAGACATGCGCAGGCCACCTCGAGACACATGCGCAGATGAATGCATTCCACATTCCATGTATGAATTATTACCGTAGATAAATGCAGCGGCACTGTAAAACCAAAACAAATTTCTCCCCATTAACTTGTGTTGCCATTGTTTTTATTTTGTGCTATTACCATCCAGCGTGCACACAAATGGACACTTTGCACTAATAGGTTATGACGAGTTGAGGCCTCCATCTCACGGTGATGACACTCGCTACACCCACTCTCGCTGCCTGGCAACACAGAGCGACCGCTCTATGAGACTCCATTAGAAGTCCTGTCCTCTTTTGAATACAAATCGACTTGTCCTTTTACCACTCGGTCCATCAGTTTTAATCTCGCTCTCTCTAGCTCGAGAAATGTTTTTTATGCGCTAATTGATTAAAATTCAGTGGAAAGCAAACGAGGCATTTCCGCGTCCTATTTTACAGGTCTCTGCAGCAGCGAAACGTTTCTTCTCTTTGAGGTCGACCGCCTTTGCCGAGAGCAGGTCAGGGCTCGTCTGGGCCTAGCGATGCTTGCCCAGACCGACCAGCCTCGGGGCGGCGGCACCACAAGAAAGAGAGAAAAAAATACTTTATTTTAAAATCAGTCACGTACAAAGCATGGTACAACTCGGGTTTTCAAAGGAGTGAGACCACGACTTTAGAATTGAATTCAGACGTCACGTTCAGACTTCTAATCGAGATTCTTAATCAATTAATTCACTGGTATATCGTTTAGCATGGATTGGTCATTCGTACGAACAGTTGAATGTTAACCAACTTGATCGTTCAGCGATAAGACAAGAAATAATTCCAAGACATAATGTTATTAGAATCCCACTCAAATACTTTTTTTGGCCATTCTTTTGCGCTTCAGTAAAAGAATGAAATGTAGTACCAGTAGAAGTAATTTTTTCCTTTTGGGTGGTGTCCAGCGATAATCGTATTTATTTGACTTTCATAAAGGGTGAGGAAAAACCAGTTGCCCGAAATTTCCATCCCTGATTTTATCAGCGGGAAGTGGGCCTAAGTCCAACGTGTGGCTGTTTTGCATACTCCAAAAATCCCGCTAATGAAGAGATGACTTCATCATCACTTATAACTTGCGAGCGTTATTCTGAGGTGCCGAATAGTTATTCGGATAGCTTATTTAAGGAAATTCTTTGAAGTTGAATTCTTTTAACCTTGTGTGAAGTTTCTGTGCTAATTTTGTTCTAGTTTTCATGACTCCATTCCACCTGTGTCTTCAAATTACAGATGAATTCATTAAACAGCGTAAATTGAAAACGGCTTTCCTCAGTGAAGTGCATTTAAAGTTGAGTCGAATATAACGTCAAATGAATTAATTTGGCGATGAGTTGAGAACTAAATGAGACACTTAGGACAATCAGTTTGATAGCTCCGTTCAAAAGAAATATCATAAGAAATCTTCTAAGAAGATGCAGCCAGCACAGCGACGTCTCCCAGCCCTGCTCCTGCTGGCGGCCACAGCAGGCTGGGTCGCTGCGGCCGGTGGGGACGTCTCTCTCCCCAACGTCTCCTTCAGGTTAGTCAAGGCGTAATAGTTCTGCCATAGAACTGCTTCTCAGTCCAACTTCGTTGCTAGAACATCTGTAACTATCAAAATATGTCTGAAATTTGCAAGAACATTTCTGTTGATGGAACTTTGTTGCTGGAACATCTGTAGCTTTCAAAATATGTTTAGAATTTACTGGAACATTTTTATTGCTGGAACTTTGTCGCTGGAACATCAGTAATATCAAAATATGTCTAAAATTTTGGCCGACCAAGATTATCAACATGCCAAAAAAAGGTTAGACTGGGTTTTTTCCTTCCTGAGTTTCTCTTTCTCCATCAAAGTCCCCTTCTCTGTGCTTGAGTGATCAATCAATTTCTCGAATTTCTCCAGTAATGAATCACTTTCATTCATGCAGTGCCTGAAGACCTTAGTCTGCACGTTCGTGCGTACGTTCGTGAGGCCGTTGCTACATAAAGAGGCCACAGCTGCGTGCCCATCAATTATCATCATCGATGATTTGTTCCCTGCTATTATTTTGTGCCTCTCCTCAACGACACGAAGGAATGACGCAGCGTTAGGGTCGGTAGCTCAGAAGTTTGACTGCCCCAAAGCAAAAAAAAGAAACAGTATTTTCGCGCAGTTCTCTCGCTGGGGTCATCAATGGCAGGAGTTGCTGGGAAGTGTTAGCGTCTCCGTCCCCACATAGGCTGTGCTAGGATTAGCTGTCCTCGTGGTCCTTGAAAGCATGCAGGGCTTTCGTGGTGCATAAACTATTTTATTGAGAAAATCGCAGCTAAAATGCTCCAGCTCGAAAGAATATGAATGTTTGAACTAGCGAAATCTAGCGGTTCTAAGCCGTGCCTGTACCTTCATGAGGTATGTTGGGATCTTTCATGAGGTATATTCGTATCTTTCATGAGGTATATTCGTATCTTTCGTGAGGTATATTCGTATCTTTCATGAGGTATATTCGTATCTTTCATGAGGTAAGTTGGAGTCGATGGTTTTCTTTCATGAGGTATATTCGTATCTTTCATGAGGTATATTGGTATCTATCATGAGGCATATTGAAGTGGATGGCTTGCAAGCTTTATTTCTCCGACTGACGGGAGAGCTGCAGCCCTGTTCCTCTGCCTGTCCGCGCTGCAGGAATGGAACAAAACTTCAAGCAATTTTCCGGGAAACCAAGCGGGGCAGCAACAAGTCATCGCCTCGACCGTATTTGTCCTCTCCATTGTTTATGAGACTCTCACATCCGCCAAAGGTACCTCGAACTCGCTCCGAAAAGTTCCCCAAACGGCTTCGCTGCACATGAAGATTCAAGTTTTAGCTCATGGGGAAAAAACTGTGGGAGATTTCTGCAAACGGTTGAACGCGGACCTCTCGAGCGGCCCAGTCAGACCCACTCAACCAAGGCCCAATCAAGACCCAACCAAGACCCAGCCAAGACCCAGCCAAGACC
>VOMN01129900.1:0-12383 GCA_014899125.1 Orchestia grillus | reverse complement strand
ACTGATAGCATTACAGTAGATGACAAAAATAATTGAAACGTAAATAGTCGTGCCTGTGAACGTAAGGAGATTATACATTGGTAAACATACATCGGTAATACAAACGACATCGGATTATGAAGCCCAAGTATACGCCACAAGCTAGGGCTGATGGTGGGAGGGGGGATTATTCTTCTCTACCAGCGAGGATAAACCTGCCATAGGTAGGGAGACGTACGCACCTGTTGGCTACTGACCACCTGGGGTCTCTCTTAGGCCTGAGCCAGCCTGGAGAGATGAGGGGCAACCCTTCTTGACAAGAGAGACTCAAAATGTGTGCTTACTTCTATCAATGTAGCTATGGCTACTCCTACACCAGTAACGACTTTGTACTCTCAAATCAATCACTCGCCGACTTCTCCTCACAAAACGACAGATGCAACTCATTATGAGGACAGCCAAACTCGTCCATCTTCTGATGAAAATTACAATTAACGCTCCAGACTCTGGAACCATATGAGCTCCTGTAGGAAGAGAGCGAGGCATGTGTACTAGAATATCACGAATCAATAGTACCACATCGGCACTTGCACCACTCTAACTGCCTCAGGAACCGGATCATGATAACCTTTATTAATTCCAACACGTTTCAACGTTGGGTTTTCAATGCCTTACAACTACTGGGGTAGTGAGGGATGTGAGGAATGAGTGGTTTAAACTTCCTTTTCCAAGGGAAGTACTCCGCAGTCACGTAAAAAGCCCTACCTGAACCGAGGCTCGAACCCTGATCCTTTCGGCTGTGAGGCACTCACGCTAACCACTACACCATGGAGCCCACCATGAAAGATTCTTTCGTATCGCATCACCTGCTAAAGTTAACCTACCTACCATTGATGTCATCAAGACAAATGACGAGATCGAACAGGTTATTGAGGGACGGCCAAAGAACATAAACAAAACTTGCCCTGGACAGCTGATTGAAGAGATTGTTAAGTCACTTACAGAACCGAGCTAAAATGAGCCTGAAAACTTTAAACTCTCATAAAGTTTGTGTTGAACTTTATAAAACACTCAATTCAATGTATGATCTATTGTCGAAATGTCTCTTACCTCCTGCCAGAACAGATTCTTGAAGGTCTGAAGCACTACGGTGTCGTAAAAGTTTACCGGATGAAAAATCAAGTCCGAAGAGTGCTGATGAACCAGCCAATTTACAAGCTTGCTTTTGATTCTTGCCAGTTACCTTCAAAAGTATCCGTCGGTTGAGCAGAGTGTTCAGTTAAACATTATATCATTGGGTCGAGACCATGTTACAAATGCCGACGTTTCGGACATAAAGCTGGTACGTGCGCAAAGATTGTGGACATTTGCTACCACTGCGTTAGATGCTCAAATTGTGGTGGCCTACAGTCGACTTCATCCGCGAACTGTCGTATTTACATGCAGGAAGAAGCCTTGCACAGTTCTGCGCATGTTATCAGGAGTACAGGTGAAATGACTTCTGGCGAACAAACCGATCGGTTTTTGACCTAGATACTGCATTTGAGAATAGACCTGCCAAACAAGCTGCTGATACAGACGTTGCTCTAGAGAAAACGTTGGAACTGGAAAATGGTGATAACTTTTGTCAAAACTTAGGTATCGGCAGTGGACATAGTGTTTTTGCTAGAGCATTAAATATTAATTGGAGAACTGCGGTGGCCGAAAGAATTTTGACATTTTTGTACCCATTAAAACTACAGCCTATAATTTCTAAGTAATTAGAAATCATGGAATACAGTGGCTCTTATGTCTATGAACCTAACACCTTACAATATGTATGTGATCAACCTAGACTGGGTATCACTGAATAAAGATACCCTTGGGGTGGAAGGAGGGGTGGGAATCAATGTAATTTACCTATAATAAATTGCTTTCCACTGCACTGGCCTTTATTCTACTTCTAGGAAATCTTCATTGTATCAACAACAGAGAAGTTGCACTCTCCACTAAGCCCTTATTAATAACTCAAATCTAAGTCACCTTCCTTGTCATGCCATTAAACTTCTCCATAATGTCCAACAATATACACTATCAATTATGATTCCTCAGTCACATTCATATTTACTTCATTCAAGAACAAATTGTTCAATTGTTACATGCACTTTGCTGGTACTTGGCATGCATGGGGCCCTAATATTCTCATCATTCCACTTCATGCATGTCTGTTTTCATTTAAATCCTATCATCTGACTTCAAACATCAGTGATCTGAACTATCTGAAGGAAATATATATTGTAAGAAACTTGTTTGTTTCTCTTTAAAAATGTGCAGGGAATCCAATATTCTAAGATCATATTCATTACATGCGCTACCCATAACCTCAAAATCACAATTGGAGGTGCCACCACTTTACTTGTCATAGATGTGTATAGCTGAACAAAGATGTTGAGCTGGCAGATTCTCAGTTCAAAAACTCCTCCATGGATGTTCAGCTATTCTAATGTAAACATTATGTGATGATCATTCCAACAATATACAGTGATTAAATTAATAAAAGTGTTTTGATTAAAATACAGTAAGTTTAAAAATGTTTTTTAAATATTTATGGGATTTTATAGGACATTTATGAATTGGAATTGCTTTGAAATGAAGTAAAGTAGAAGGATGGGACCAAGTTATGGAAGATAGATTTGGAAATGTCAGAATATTTTAAGAGTTTTATGCATAGGATAACTGCTATTAGGATTAATTTACCTTATTATCTTGCTGTTCATTTTGGCACCTTTATTTTGCCATTATTAAAATATTTGTGATAGCAATTGTAAATCTTAAAATTATGCTGCATGAGGTAGGTAATGAATGAGTCAAAAAGAGAGTATGTGCATGATCATAAACTTAAGCAATATGTGTACTAAATGTTCTAAGAAAATATTATTATGTTGTATAAGTGTGTGATCATAGTGATAAACATATTTAAATATGTAAACCTGTTGTAAGTTATCTGTGGTTATAAAAATAAACATACTTGAATGATCAGCAAGCCTGTTTGATCATGGAGTTTAGCATGTCTGAGTGTTTGTGATGAGCTTTTGAATAGAGGAGAATAAATGAGAACATCAAAAATGTAGACCATGATAGCAAGTAGATTTGTTGAAATATGTTCATATGACTGGGAAAGTAAAACCTGATAACTACACAGCAAGACACTATTGACAAACTAATGTATGTGCATGATGGAAGTATAAATTCTTAGTTTAGCAATCTAGGCTCACTGATAGCAATTTGGAAGTGAAAACATGAATGTACTGATAGTGTAGTGTAAAAGGCGAGTCCTTCTATGACTGGTTATTGCTGCAATGACTAGTTATTGTTCTATGAACCAGTTATTGCTGCAATGGGGGTTTTGTCAGTGTTGCATAAAATTGTAGAGTGTAAAGTTCATCTTCAGAAGAGGACTAACCTGATAGTAAAAATTGTGAAATAATGAAAGAACACTGCCGGGAGTTGAGTGACAATAATGATGAAATAACTTTGTACTTTGTATCAATGGTTTGCTCTCTGAACATTATAAATTTAGGAAGGGATTATTTGAACTTATGTGCAGGTATAGTACCTAGTGGCCAATCTAGAATGGGAGATAAACAAATATAAATTATTGGGTGTATGAAAAAATAAAGACTCAATTTCTAGTTATAATTATAAAAAGAGAGTGCAGAAAGGATTCTTAAGAATTAGCATAGTAAAAAGTGAAATTAATTATTGTTTCAGATGTGTTGGTAACTACTGTATATGGTTACATATGAATTTGTGCATTAATTATTAATAGAAAAATTACTCTCAAGCATAGAACTTTTGAATAATAAAGCTGTGTTTGGGAGTTGCTTATCAAATGTCCTTCCTTTTCAGATTTTTTTTTCAGTGGAAGGCTGTTCCAATCAAATTACCTAGCCTATTAATAAAAAAGTTTTTTAAAATTATTGTAGATGGAATCTTCTCTAGAAAAATGTGTGACTGAAATGTAAGTAGTACAGACAACTGTGTGGCCTGATCATATGCTGAGTAAATAATATCACTGTAGATTGACTTACTCCTTATTTCATTAGTTAAATGCTCAACTTGAAAAAATTATTCACAATTTAATTGATTTGGTTTTTGCTATGAATTGATCTTACATCATTACATATGTATTAATGTTGAGGTATAAAACACTATGCTATTATGTTTAGAGCTTTTGATAAAATTCTGTCTTGATGAATAATTGAGAAGTTAAAAACCTAAGTCATCTGCTGGAGATTTCTCAAAACTGTTTCTTCAATTATGTAGGTGCTTATACAGAGGGATAAAAAATTGGAAACTTGAAAGCTCCAATAAAAATATACAAATATTGAACAAAAAGTTTTACTGATAATAATTGAACCTCTATAACTTGCCTTTCATGAGACAGTAATTCATATTATCAATGTTTGAAAATTATATCCTGTAGATGGTGTCCTCTACATATACTTAACTCCAATCTGCTGTTGAAGTTTCTTATTGATCTCAAGTTTCTAACCCATGTTAGATTGTACACAGATATTGATGAGTGGAAAATGACACGCACAGCATTATGTTTGCAGGGTTTCAGATTAGGAAGGTATAAGACCCGACCCAAACTCCTAGAATCCCAAAAATTTTGACTCCTAAAACTCTAAAATATTCTACTCCAACTTCTTAATTATTAGACCCAATTTTTGTGTTATCCTTGGTAATGTTTTATGATTGAAGTTTATTTATAATAGGTGTAAATTCTTAATGAAACATTTTTTTTTCTATGAATTTAGTTTTAGGTTACCCAAATTAATTTCCTTCCTATTGTATTAGGTTAGGTTGGATTTCTCTTGATAATCTTACTATTAGAATGATGGCAAAGACAATACTTTAAAAATTTTTTATCATTAGATGATCATTTCATAAAACTAGACATTTCAGCTACATCTCAAGCCATTCTCAACATGGCTTCAGATGTATCCTGCAATAAACAAGGAATTATTCTATACCCTGGGCTATCATAGTGTGATGCTGTGTTGTGCTAAACTAGAGTATGTATGCATTTTGTTCCCATAGAATAATATTGTATATCTACACCAGGACACACTGTGGGCTTTGTACCTATCATGTGAAAAAGATAGGGGTTAGAAATATTAGCCTGCGTCCCTATGCCACTGGTGGGTTGTGCCTCAACCAATATGTTACCAAGGAATACACTAAAGGGGATTTCGCTTCAGCATATCTTGAGGACTTGGCAGTTCTTATGGAAAACGTAGTATTCTTGAGCATTTTATATTTCTTCAACTGCATCATATATTTTCCATGGAAGCAGAAAATGAATCAGAAACTGCAAAATAAACATTAAAATTAAACTTAGTCTTACTGTTAGAATCACATAAAATATAACGTGCAAAATCCTTACTATAAAATTTTAATAACTGTTTTATAATGACCTAACAGTTTATGTGCACAAACCTAATGACTATTTAGATTTAAAATCTTACTATTTTATATTGTGTTGAATAATCTTATACTAATTGGTGTAAAAGCATGAAGCTGCTATTTTTCACTGTAAAAAACTAATGAAATAACTAGATCATTTTTGGTAGCTAAGGAGCAGTATTCTCTTTGTAGAATCAGAAAGCTTTCTCTATTTTTCAGAGCACAGAAGCCATCTGTGACGGGTGTCATCTGCAGCGATGCCAATGGTCTAGTTTTGTCTAGTAAGTTAGGTAGCCTAGTAGTGTAACTAATTTCTCAGAATATTGTGATGTCTTTCAAGAAATGCATTGAAAAATTTCGTAGTCCTTGGCCATGTTGCTTAATTTTTATTATGATAATCTGTTTTAATAGGTGTTGAAATAATTTAGTTATTAGCCACATTACTTATATTGTGCTATTGTATGTGTGGTTGGGAACTTTTCTGTGAATTTTAAATTGCTGAGCTGAAGTAGTCAGCTACTTTTATTTGGTTTCTGTTCTGACATGATAGGACAACCTCCAAAATTATTTGGGCATTCTTTAACTATGTATTTATTATAACCCTCATTTTCAATATATTTAATTATGGCTACCTTGTTTTTGTAAGCCCACTTAGTACAATGGATTAATACCTGCCTATGAGATAACTAATAAAATTTATTATATGTTGAAGGCTCACAATATTAAGAAACATTTAGTAAATTAATTTTAAAAGAATATCTAGTAATAAAGAATGAGAAAAACTAAACAGTGTAAAAAGTAGGTAGGTATATGTGAAGAATTTATAATATCATATCAAAATTATTGCTTATATTCAGTTACAATGTTATGGGTACTTTATTACTCAAAAAATAGCTTTAAATGCCACTTGTATAACAAATCAAGTTTCTCAGATATGTCAGTAAACATTTTCTCTGTTCCTAACGTATTCACTTCTTAACTTCAAAAGTGTCATTCTCCAAGTGAAATAATAAATGTATCTCATAGGCTTCATGTTTAATTCAAGAGAAAAAACTTCCTATGCACCTTTAGAACATTGATGTAATGCAAGTTCAATCTCACAGCTACATGCCCTGCCATAATGCATCTGTTCATGCTGAGACTCTCGATGCATCATGGGTACTGCTTCTGTGCACTGCCACTGGCCCTGACCGGAGCCAATTAAAGTGAGGTGTATTTTTCTCATCTCTTGCAGCAGAATTGTTATGGACATAATGTTGAATACCAAGTCTTCAAATCTTTGTACCCAATTATTGACCAGTCCTATGACTGTTGAATGGTGAAGTGAAATGAATCCAACAAACAAGTCCTGAAATGATTGATTGATGGTTTTGTCTTTAACTGAAGCAAACAATATCACAAGAGTGGCCTCACTTACTCAATATTTATACTTGAAGTTAGTAATTTAGTGAAATTAGCAACAAAATTGTATGCTGAGTTCAAGTTAGAGCCACTAAATGATGCAAACTTTTGTAAGCAGGTTGCAATGTTGAGTCTCCCGAGTGCTGTAGTGGAGGCCTGACAGCGGTGGTGACGGCAGCTGCTGCTCTGGAGCCCGACAGTGACGTCCAGCCTGTTGTGTTCATTGAGGGAGACGCCAGGTGTGTATCTTCATTGCAATTGCTCTGGTATTTACTCGTGAGACTTGCTGAAGTGAAACATGTCCCGTCTAGTGATGAACGGTGAAGGTAGTGGAAACACAGAAAGAATGAATAAACCAATTGCCTCTGTTTCAAAAAAATAATTCAAGTTCGAAATCCGAATCAAAATGAAGATCGGAGCAGTACAACCCAAAATATTGGAAGATTTAATACAAATTTTACCCAGCCATTTAACTAGATTGTGTGCTATCTAATTAGATTGCGTGCTATCTAATTAGATTGTGTGCTATCTAATATAGAAGATGCTGCTTCTGTAGCTTCCCTGTATACAGCTGAGCACTCTTCTTCCCCCACCCTTTTGTTGAAATTGTTGTCTTCTTCAACACTGCTTCTTAATCAATGCCACATGCTTCAATGGAGGTATTTGAAAAATCACGGGAAATTTTTTAAATCTGAGAAATTCCTCTATTTTGAGTTAATTTTTCGCTTCAGTGGATCGAAAGAATTGACACAACTTTCCTAACAAAATTAACACAAGTTTCCTAACAAAATTAACACAACTTTCCTAACAAAATTAACACAACTTTCCTAACAAAATTAACACAACCTTCCTAACAAAATTGACACAACTTTCCTAACAAAATTGACACGACTTTCCTCACAAAATTGACACGACTTTCCTCACAAAATTAACACAACTTTCCTAACAAAATTGACACGACTTTCCTCACAAAATTAACACAAGTTTCCTAACAGTGAGTATCAGATATGCTGGCGCCTGTGTTGCAGATGTTGGTAGGTTCCACGGCTGTGCTGCTGGGTCTGTATACTGTATTGAAATTCACAAATAATAAGAAAAACATACACAATTTATTTCTACAAAACCCGTATGTAAAATAAATGTTCATCTTATATGAAGGGGTTCATAATGCACTAATAAATATAAGTATATGTTTTTGAGTACATCTCTATTTTTGAGGGCTCTAAGGCTGATTTATTTGTATTTATAATCAATTTATTTGGTAATTAAAGTTTTATCAGTGGAATACAGATAATGCTGCTAATCTATAGCTTCTATTTCGTATGATACCTACGGCAAACGAAAATTAATTTTACCCACAACTAATTCTAACATATGGCTTTCAATGCATACGTATACATTTTTGTATCATCAAGAGATCGTAAGTCATGAAATGTTGTAATTATTTACTTTTATTTATATTCCATAAAATATATAGATGTTCTTATTATTTTCAATGAATCCAAACAGAAAAATATGTATTTATGATTTAGACGAGCATCTTAATTGTAGTCAATTCACACAGTCCAATAGTTACTATACACCATCCGACAGCTAACTCATTCGATCCGACAGCTAACTGTCCAACACTGTTAATAATGTAGATAACTACATTTTAAAAAGTAAAATTTGCCTGTTCTCGAGATGAAAGAATGTTTTGAAGTTTTAGCCTCTAGTAGGACACGATTGCCATGTGTCACGCGTGCTCACACTGCTGGACGACTGGCACCTGTCGAGAGAGTGACCAAGTCAAAGTGTTGAATACACAAGTTAGTGACAATGTATCATTTTATTATAGAAGTGTTGTGTATTAAATTAAGAAATCAGTGTATATTAACTATTTTTAACCTCCCAACACAGTAATTTACCTTCTTTACCAGTTGTGCTGTGCTTTATTCTGCGTATTATATTACTTGTAATGCATTAATGTATGTGTTCTGATTTATACAAAAGTGATGTTTTCCTTCATAAATCCCTCATTTGTGAACCACAGGGCAGCGAAAGACCAGGTATTTGTACATTTCTCATTTAATCTCTTGTTCCAACTCAAAATCTTTACTCAAGTTCACTTATCAATACTTTTTTACAAGATATGGTGTACAAAACATCCCTTCAATTTCAGAGGTACAAATCTTACTTGCCTAACTACTAATTTTTCTAGTGACGAGTCAATTTTAAGAAACTCACTAATGATTTACACCAGAAAATGATTAGAATTTATACATGTATATCAGAGTTTAATTTCATTAATGTGGATGTAATGTTTTTGAAATTAATTTATTCTTAGTAATTTTATCAATTAAGGTATTTGTGTAAAGCGTGTTAAAGCTGTAGCAGCAAATAAATGGCTTACAGAACCTATAGTTTTTTTCAGCACCTCTTGAATTTATGTGAAAACAATAAAATAGCTTCCTAATTTCATTTGGAAAGATTACCTCGTGACTTCTTAGAATTTGTTTGTTTTGAGGCACTCACAACAATTTCATTTACTCTTGCAGCACTGTTGAAATTCACCAGACGGAAGGTGTGACCCTGTCGGTGTTCAAGACCTCGCAGCAGTGAAGTGTACGCCGCGCCTGGCGCCCCTGTCTGAAGTCAGGGAGGCATCTTGATGCCTTCTCCAGTTGAAAATTTATTGGAAACCACGAGTAATTTAGTGTACAGAGTAGTACAATCAGACCAGAGATGATAAATAATTAATGAGGCCCTGAAGTCAGGGAGGCATCTTGATGTCTTCTCCAGTTGAAAATTCATTTGGAACCACGAGTAATTTAGTTCACAGAGTAGTACAATCAGACCAGAAATGACAAATAATTAATGAGGCCCGGAAGAGGCACTACTTGTGGGTCTAAATTTAAGAAACCTGTTATCCTCGTGGGCCATTGCTTTCATAGCCAAGTTCTCGTACTTGGGTATGATCGATGTCAAATTTTTTGCCTGATCAGCTAATTTTATACTCTCTTTTTGGGTCAAAATGTTGATTTATGTTATGAGTACGCAGGCATTGTTGTTACTTTACATTTAGGAATGTTATTCTACACTGCAGTGAAGGCTGCTCCACACTGCAGTGAAGGCTGCTCCAAACTGCAGTGAAGGCTGCTCCACACTGCAGTGAAGGCTGCTCCACACTGCAGTGAGGGCTGCTCCACACTGCAGTGAAGGCTGCTCCACACTGCAGTGAAGGTGTCCCTGCTCAGAGACACAACTCTTCAAGGGTCGTGATGTATTTGGAAAAGATGCGCTCTTGACTTGAGCTTCCCAGGTCAGAGATGCTATGTCAGTGTTTTGGGGTAAAAAACTGGACAGTTCAGATGACGAATTGATTTGCATTGAAAACTGCTGCTATTTTAGGCCTAGTAATACCGAATCCATTTCCATGTGTTAGTTTGCTCTAACTATTCACATCTGGAATATAGAAAGTACAGTAGCTTAAGAGCCATTTATTTTATTTTAATGAAAATTCCTATTATTATTTTTTTCTCGACCTTGTGATAAGTTGGTTACAATTTAATATTTTGTTTGTATATGGTAACTACTATAAATATCAAGCTATTAATTTATATGAGGTTAATGCTCTGGAATAGAAAGTTGTCAGAAATATTTGAAAATGTGGATATTTTTTGTAACTTTCTTTGTTCTCATAATTGATTCAAGTCCGTTGAAGAATTGAAATATGTATCGAGTTATATTTAGGTCTAGTTGATTGTTGATTATGTCATATTTTACTTGTCATCATAAAGTAAGACCAACTGCTAAGTTAAAAAAATTATAAATATGTACGAAATGTCAAATACCGTAATTAAAAACGTGCAATTGCTAACGGAAAAACTCTGTTGATATAATCCGAACTGGAATTTTATTTTGAGAACATCTTAATCCTTGAATGGTAACCCTAAGTCTTAGGTTGCAAGAAACAAAGGCTTTTGGTTTAAGTCCCAAGGAAAAAAATGGAAAATCAATTTACATGGTGTGAGATATCCGAGGTTAGCATTCCATGGCTAATAGTGTCAGTAGACACGAGTTTTGAAGCATGCGGTTGCCTCAGCTCTAGCTTGGTCGTCAAGACTTCTAACTTTCGCGCTCACTTTTATGTTTTACGTTTTAATGCCCTCACTGATTTTCCTTTATCGTATTTACCTCTTTCTTCTTAACTTGTTATTTCTATACACAGAGAATTCTGCACGACAACACACCTCTGCGTAGATTCTACATTCCCTACTGTCTATGCTAAATGGTCCCTTCGTTTCACTCTCTTGAAGTAACCTTTAATGGGGCTAGGGTACCTTAAACTAATTAACTAATAATAACAATGACGAGTTAACTAATAATGATAATTTGAATGATGGGAAACTTAATTACCACTGCATCGCATCCTGACTTATGTGATTAATAGCCAGAGGTGGGCAGCGCTACTTTGAAATGTAGCGGCCGCTACATTTCAAAGTAGCGCTGCCCAGCTCTGTTAATAGCTAAACTAAGCCCGCGCATGGCCGCCAAACGCAGCCATTCCTCAGTAGTTGTGTACAGGGCCTTCCTTGTGTGCTGCTCCCTTGCCTCTGAGCTCACGAATTGTGGATGCGAGACCGTGTGTCTTAGTTCGGATTGAAGCCGTGACTAGCTGATTAACGGACGTGCGCTCTTCCAGCTGTACTTCATTGCAAATTATCCCTAAATCATTGCCACGAGCTGTTGCAAATTGTAGGAGGCATTTTATTTCAATAGCAGGTTGAGTTTTGGTGCGCGTGTTTTGTTTCTGCGGGTGGCGGGAGAAAAGCTTTAGCTTGTGCGGCTGAGTTCACTCCAAAAAAAATGTAACTAGCGACAACGTTAATTTGGGGCTTTAGTGCTACCGCTGCGTCAAAGTAATATGGCTCGTGACATAATGCCATGGAAGTAATCAATAAAGCTATAGAGGCGCGCTAATTTACAGTTCTTAAAATTACGAAAATTTTGACGAATGTCGCTAAAACGATCAACGGGATCACGTTCCTTCAAATCAGGTTGAGGCATCTGGCAAGACTTGGACGGCCGTAAAAGTTTATAGTCCTGTATCGGTTCAAGAATCGACGCTCTTGACTATGGTTATACCCTTACTCAAATGGATTACTATAAAGTTTCAATAAAAGTATATTTTCGTTGCTTTTTTAAATATTTTACCTTAATGCTTCTGTGTCATTTTTATTCTTGGTAAAACGTGTTTGTTTTTTCCATAAGTTGTCTCAGACGTCGATGTCGCGTCCAAAACACGAAGTCGGTTAGGTCTTGTAGCGTAACTTTATCCTTTTACTACACTTTTTATTCCAACAGAATTGACGCTCTGTGGATACTTTTTTTCTAAACTCCCAGTAATTACTGACTGGGCAAACAAGTGCAGTGGAGCATGTGGGGTGTAAGCTTCGTTCCCCTACAGTAGCACTTCGTGACTACTTAAAAATCCAGCAGTCGCGCGCTGGGGATAGAACCTGGGCCTTCCTTCCGTGCTGCAGTGGTCCTGACTGGTGACCTCTGGTTAA